>VXAA01005831.1:7187-30397 GCA_013399115.1 Anseranas semipalmata
AGCCCCCGCCCCGGCACCTGCGGGCGGCCCCGGGAGCCCGGCCGCGGCTGGGGCCCGTCCCGGTGGGAAGGAGTCACCGGCGCCCGGCGGCACACGGGGCGCGTCCGGTGCTCAGCCGGTGCTTCGTGGCTGCGCGGTGAGCAGCGCCCGCGGCTTGCCCGTCCGAGAAGGGTCCGCGCTGTCCCGGGGAGCAGCAAAACGAGCCTCGTGAAGGGCGCGTTCGCTGATGTGCTGGGTGCGGGAAGGCTTCGCAAGTGCAAATGCATCACGCTTTTGGTAAATACAGTTAGCATCCTAATCAGGCAGATGTCGGTGAGCTTTTGCGGCGTGTTTGCGCTGTCTGATTTAAATTGGCTTGGTTTTACCAGAGTAGACCCGTTAATTCCTTCACATCATATAGCTTTTCCGTCTGCTCTCATGGTGGTTAGGCATTGCTGTTTTTAATGCGGACCCACCCGTAAGGCTTGGTGCTTTGTGTCCCCGGCATCTGTGGGAAGTGAGGGAGAGAAAAGGGAGAGAGTCTGAAAGAAGGGGGGAAAACGGTCATCTTCGAGCACAGCTGAAGGCACGGTGAAGCTGCTTTGCGGAGAAGAGTGCTTAAATGTTACTGTTGCTGCCCTTATTCTTCCTGTTTGCTTATGGCCTTCATCCGTGTCGTAGTTAGTGTGTTCTTTAAGGCAGAAGTTGTCTTCTCAGGTGTCTCTGCTAACTGTCCAGCGATTCTCGCGTGTCCGTAGACATTGCTTTGTAGATAGCTGTGCTGCTGAAAATCCAGAAGGTATCAGTTTGTTCTCTCTTCTGGAGCCCCTGTGAGGAATTTTTTTCACAGAATCGAGAATTTGTTTCCTTCCAGTACTGCAATTGATGTAACCCTGCTTCTTGATCTGCCTTTCAGAATGCAGTGGCAGCGAGCTTGTGAGCTGTTACGCTGGTAAATACGAGGTGCGCATAGTCTATTAAATGGAGTCTTTTACCAATTACCAGCCGTATTTCTAGTAAGGATAGTTTATAATGGGTGTGATAAGCTGGCATTTCTTTTCTAAAATTTCATTTCGTTTAATCTTAGTGATGCTTCCTCTGATTTTTTTTTTTTCTGTACTTAAGGGAATGAAAAATATCTAAGCTTGTTGATACTGGTGTCCCGTATGGTTCTATGCTCCTTTAAAAACATAGTGACGTGTGGTATCTTCGTGCTTGGACCACTTTACATACATGGATAGTTCTTTTGGTGGAAGAAGTTGCATGGGAAATCTGAAAGTGTTTATTTTCAGTATTTCAGTTGTGTTTGTCTGGAATAAAATTCATAAGCCCGATTCACAGTTCTGGTGCTATCCAAAATGATAATCAACCTATTTTGACTCAACTCTGCAGAAATAAATGAGAACAGAGGGTAGTTTGAAATAAATTACGTGATGTAGCCCTAAAGGGTAAACATAGCGGGATGCTTTGGTGTATTTAAACTGTTGATCCTATAACAAAAAATCAGCGCATTGCCGAAGTTATAAAGTGCAAGTTTGACTTGCTTTATTCCGTAATACCGGAGGTCTGCTTGGATCCAGATAACGCTGCTCAGTACCATTTAAAAACTCTCCAGGGTTGGAGCAGGCAGCGTGTTTGAGCATTTGTCTTTCCTTCCAAATGCTTGAAGCACGGAGTCAGGTAGCACAGCATCTTCTAACAAGTAGTTTGAGTCTGTGCTCGTGAAATGCAAAGAAATCCAGAATTCAGTCATGAAATGATTTATTTTAAAAGGTTGTGGCAAGCTTTCTTTTTAATCAGACATGTAAGCATTAAATGATTGTTTTCAAAGGAACCAATGCTCTGTTGTACGCTATCTGTATTTTCCTCCAGTTAGAGTTTGTGCAGGATGATTTTAAGTTGTTTTGAATAAAAATATTAAAATGTATCCTGAGTACATTCTTCTTAGAAGTTTTCTGAGTCTTGGCATTATGCTTTTGGAAGTTTCGGTGTATTTAATAAATTTCCTTCACTACCCACCAGCTTTTCAGCATACACCTGCAGAGCAGACCTATGCTCTACTGCTTATTTCTTATTTCTTATTTCTTATTTCTTATTTCTTATTTCTTATTTCTTATTTCTTATTTCTTATTTCTTATTTCTTATTTCTTATTTCTTATTTCTTATTTCTTATTTCTTATTTCTTTCTTCTGTTATCAATTGAAGTGCCTTGCTAAATTACTGATATTTACCAGTTGCGGTAATGTATTGGGAAGTGTCATGTCTGATTTGTTTTGTGTATCACACAGTAGGAAAACACTTAAGTTCAAGTTATAAGTATAAAATGTTACTAATTTACCCCGTATTTGAGTGCAGGGAATTGGTGATCCTGCTGCTTCAAAGCAATGTTTATGGCCTTGCTGTGGAACTTCATGCATTTTATGTGAAATAACTGTATATTTTTCCCTACAGGCGGAGTACAACGTTTCAAAATGCTGGAGGTTATCTGCGTGAACCTAGCGATTACATTCAATGTGATCCTGTCTTCAGAGATTCTGCTCCTGCATTTCATGAGCTGAACTATTTCATAAAGATGAAATCAGATACCTTCGGTGATCTCCAAGTTAACCACGTCCTGTGAATTCAGAGAAGATTTTCTGAAGGAGGAGTAGATTCATCATATACATGGACTTCTGTTGTTGCCCCGGGGATACACTTTTCCTTTTTTCACTCTGAAAGGCTATCCATATGAAGATGAGGTTGCATTGCACAAGATGCAATCTGTGCAGTTAGGTGAAAGAGGACACTGTTAATAAGTTACCAACATTTATTGCCATTGGTTTTTCCAGCTTTTTTTTAATACAAAAATGAAGGACAAGTATAAAACAACAGAACTGATGTATTTCTCTGAGGCCTTTATGTAAGCCTCTGTTGTCTGGACGTGGTGCTAAGGAAAGGCAATCTGCTTTTGATCAGCTGATTGTGCCTGTGGAAAGAGAACCTTTAATTTAAAGTAACTTCCAGCTGAAATTATTTTACTCTCTGGCTTGCACAGAATGAAAGGGAAAATGAACATGTTTTACTGGTCAGGGGTGTTTTACTGAACTAAGAAAGGGAAAGTTAGGTTATCCTTGTTTTAATTTCAAACCAAGAACTGGCAACGTTTTTCTTAGAATTTGACTACTAGGGAGATCTCGACTGTTTAAAGCAAGTCAGATGTCAGCAAACGACTCTTCTCCCCCATCCTTACAGAAGTTTTCCCCACCCACGTGTCATGCTGCTGCACCGCAAACCCCAACTTTGTCTTCAAGTCCCCAGTCGGGGCTCTCCAGTCGACTCTCCAATGGCAGTTTCAGCACGCAGAGCCTCACCAACTCCAGGGGCTCTATGCATGGGGTCTCATTCCTTCTGCAGATCGGTCTCACTCGAGAGACTGTCACCATTGAAGCTCAGGACCTGTCCCTCTCTGCTGTCAAAGACCTCGTGTGCTCTATAGTTTACCAGAAGGTATGGTATACCAGCACCACGTTCTGCCGATGGCAACGGCTCGTTTTGTAACAAACTGCTAGGAATATCCAGGTGTAACTGGAATGTGCCGAGAAGTTCGGTACAGAGACAGAGATCCATGGCAGATGTTTGCAGTTACACACACATTTAGCTGACTCCCAAGACAGAAGCTTTTAATTTAAAAGGAGTAAACCCTCCTTGTACATTCTTGCTTGTGAAATCTAATAAAAGAAGGTGTAGTAGTAAACTTCTTGCAAGGATTAGTTTTCACAATATGGCAAATGTTTTTTCCTTTCAGTGATAGTCACCAGTATCTTGGGTTTTTATTTAAGTTTGTAGTTATTACTGCTCTTAAGGGGTGTTCTTGGTACAGTGTAGCCAGCTGTAATCAAAGGTCCAATTGTGGCTACAGAAATGCACTGCAAGCCTGCAGACTTGTGTGATACTAGCTTTTTTTTTGTTTCTAGTTAAAAATTTTTTTAAAAAACAACAACACTGAATGGCTAATACTGTCCTAGTATCATTTTTCCATATACGGAATACATACTCTGCTCTTTTATGAGAAGACTGTTATCACCATAATTTCTTCTAAGATGGTTGACCAGAAAATAAAAACATTTTGGCGTACTTTTGACATGTATCTTGATTAGGCTGTTGCAACGTTCTGACTCTCTGGGATGGAAATAACTTTGATATTGTTGTTTTTGTATCCAAGTTTTATCCTTATTTACATTAGGTAGGTTGGATACTACTAACCAGCCTGAAATGTAGTTAACACCGTTTAATGTAAATAAGAAATAATTACTCTTTTGTCTCAAGGAAGTTGAAGGTAAATTATTTTGTAGGGAATTGCTTTCTTCATGTCTGTCATTATAGTTAGTGGTTGGTGTTTTTGGTTAATTAGTTGGTTCTTTTCACTTAATAGCTTGAGAGAAAATAAATGCAAATGTTTTATGAACTCTCATTTGCATATGCTTGTGTATCTCTTTCCCCATCTCACAATTTATTACATCTTTCATATGTTTACAAATTAGTTGGCAAGCAAGATGATTTCATAATAACTTTATGGGCTACCACAATGTACTTCAGCCTGTCAGTTCCCTTCTAAACAGACAAGTTATTTGGGTCAACCTTTTTTTTTCATACCATGTGTGTTAGGTGCACATTTTTGCAGCCATTTTAGGGGCCGCTTTTTCTTTCTGTATCAACTCCTTCTCTTTGCATCTGCATGTTTCCTGTCTTCTATCTTGAAGAAAGATGAAAACAAATATATTCACATTTATTTTTGTTTTTCCTTTCTGTTCTCTAGTCAGACTCGGCTAAAAGTTTAGCTCAAGTTCTTGTTACAGCTTAAGAAACTTCCTACATGCTGAGCCTAATTTACAGCAAAAGGATTTCAGGATCAAGGTTTACGTCTTTTCATCTGGCTTTGATTCAGACCATGTTCTCCTGCAGCTGATGCTACCAGTAAATGACTGTTCAATGAGGGCATGCTTGCAGGCAGCAAGCTGATCAGGAAATGTGTGTGGGGAAACAACCTTATGTGTGGTGGATTCATCTTTCATTAGTAGTTTTACAGCCAGTGCACAAGTGGCAATATCCTCCCTCTATTTGATAGTAATATGTCCTGCATGGATTTCATTCTTAGATCTGGTGGCTGTTGCAAGTATATTAAATAGTTAGTATTAATATATAAATCTTGTATTTATGTAAAAAGAAAAAAAAATTGTAAACTGCATTCTTCTGTGTACCGTCATGCATATGGCTGCCTGTTTTTTCCAGTTGCAAACTTGAAGCTACTGGGCATGCCTTTGAAATTCAGCGGTGTTAAAGCTTCCCTTTCCTCTGGCATCCTGCAGCTGGCTCAAACTGGCTTTTCTTGACCAGTTCCTGGTTATCAGCTTTAGGAAACCATATGGTTTGTTCTTGTGATAATTCTGCAGTTAGCAGTGTCTATATGCTGTTGCACTTCTTTAATGAAAAAGGAGATATGTCTTTTATACTTGGAATTGTTCATAGCTTTTCTTATTTAAATGCTGTCTTAACTTCCATTTAATTCTAGTAGAGTTTCCTTATTTATTTTTAATGGCTCTTTCAAATCATATTTCAGATTTGTATTTCTCTACATACCTTGAACAAAAAATGTTTGAGGGAGATCTGACCATCCTCAGTTGCTTGGGAGCTTGAATTGCCTGCCTAGCTCTGTTTGAGACTACAACTATGATATCAAAAATGTTGATTGGGACTTGCAGCAGCTGATCTCTGAGGGGGCTGGATTTTGACCTTGGTAAAAGTAATTTCAGCATCCTCAGAAGTCTTCAGAAAAATGACTTATGCCTTTATTTTTTTTTCAGGGGAAATTAATCAGCTGGGGAAGAAATCTTGCAACAGCCTGTGTTGGGGAGCAGTTTAGTTAGGAAATAAGTACTGTGTTTACCTAATGCCTTTTCATAGCACTTTCTGTATTGTCAGTCTTTCTGTAGTATTGATGGTCAATGGTGCTTCCTGTTTCAGATGCTGCTGTTCAGTGCAGCTTGTTCAGGTTTTGCAGAAGGGTACTTAAAAGTAGCATCAGCAGAACTGAAACTAAGAAGCAGCAGGCATGTGTCTGCAGGGAGAGGGAGATGAGTAATGCAAAAATTTGATGTGTCTCTCAGCTCTGTTAAAAATGTTGTAAAAATCGGGAGAGGAGCAAAAAAGTTTTCTCAAGTTTAAAGTTAAATTTGGGGAGTGCTGTACGAATGGTATGGTATATTGGAATGCTTAAAAGAAGTCCTCAGGGGGAAAAAAAAAAAAAAAACACCACAAGCTTTAAACTTGATAGGGATGCTTCAGAAGATTCCTCATTCTAGTCTTGATCTCTCTTCTCTGTTCGTTGCTTACCTCGATTGCTGCATGTTGAAGTACCAGGCATACAGTTCTCAGGGAGAGTCCGAAGAGGAACCAAAGCAAAAACAGATGGGAATAGAGAGAGTGTGTTTAGAAGCAGACAAGTGTGTCTTTAGCATAAGTTGTAGATGGACAGTGTATGTCCCAGCACAATTATCAGATATTAGAGAGGCAGGTTCTTAATCTTGTGTTTACATACTGTTTCTTTGTTCCAGACATGAAGAAGTAGAACATGGGGCTTACTAGTTTAAAATGTACATGTGGTGATGCTCTGCTGTCTGCAAACTGAGAATTATGTAGGACAGCATATGGTGCTAAAAGCGCTTTGTTCTAGCTCATTTATTTGGCCCTAGTTAAAGTAATAGCTACAAATGAAAAACATTTGATTGTTCTGCATCAGTATCTGCAAGATGTCTTGTAACCTTTTTCTTAAACTTGTGCGTCCTTACTTTCATGACTCTGAAACTTCCCTTATCTACCTTTTTCATCTGCAAACCTGTCCTTCATCCTTTTCATTTTCAGTCATACACAGCATCCTCCTTTTTTACAGAGCTTTCTTCCAATGGCTTTGCTACATTTTGTTCCGAAATAGGCTTTGCTCTCCTATCTTAGGGTGTTTGCGTGGAATTCTCATTACCCTTTCTAACCATTGCCTTCTCTTTGACTTGAGTATGATACACTGCTTACCTCTGCAATCTGTTTCTAATCTTCTAAACTAGTTTTTCTTTTTTCCACTTCACTGAACCCACTTAAATGGTCACCACTTAGCAAAGTCAAGGGGGCATTTGTTCTGTCTTACTGATTAATAAACCTCTCTCTGTTTTTTCCTCCATATTTTCATAACATGGTGTGCCTATACTTAATTTAAAAGGGGGAAAAAAAAAAAAAGCCAACCCAGACTTACTTTCTGACTCTTCTCCTCTTCTTTCTCTGCCCTTATATTCCTAGCATTTCATTCATGTTTGCTACCCTTGTTTCTTGTCTATTTTTTTTCCTATCGAACTTGATCCAGCCTTGTATTTTTTTTGGTCTGTGTTGGAAATTATCTTTCTGAGTTCACCTCCAAAAGTAATTTTTCCTTCCATGGTCAACCTGTTTCAGGTTTGTTCTTAAATCTTCTCCACCAACGTTTGCAATTGTGCTATCGCTGAACTAACTCATATGTAGTATATTGTTTTTTCACTTCTTTCATTGTAATAGTCTCAAAATTCTCTTGCTTATCTATAGGTTTGAAACCCTTGTTGTTTTCATCTCGATTCCTGTAACTCTTGTGTTTGGTGTCGTTGATTTGCTAGGAATACGATCTTCATTTTGTTGTCTTCATTTTTCTTCATCCTGACATGATCACTCCCTCAACTACATGGGTAATTGTCTGTTTCTTAGCAGCAAATTTGTGTATAATCTACTTAGATTCCTGGCTTTCTTTGTGCTTTTTTGTTCTTCCATCTTTCTCACTTTTCTTTCCATGTTGTTTTTTTGGTTATCTTTCTCTTTATATGCAGACTCTTTAAGGTGTCATTGTTTACCTTAAATCTCTTCTCCCAACAGTATTTATGCTTTCTTACTAATCTTAATTCCTCGATTGTTTCCTGTGGCATTGTGTTGTTTTGACTTGCCTAAATTCAGGGCTTAATCAGTTAATAGCTACTTAGACAGGTGCTTAACATGTACTTATATTTATTTCTTCAGTGCTCTGAGTTGTGTAAAATGTTGAGAACATAGTCACTGCAAGGGTAGCTATGTTCAAAAGGAGTTAAATTTTGCATATTACACCTGTTTGTGACTCTTTCTAATGCTTCTGTTGTTTCATACTTTAATTGCTTTTGTAAATGTCATAGTCCTGGTACATGGTATTCTCTGGTTGCTAATTTGAACTATCTGTATTGAATGTGATCCTGTCAGTATGCATGTGCTTTTTTGATAGTTCTGCCTACCATTTTAATTGGAGTAGGTGGGATTTAATTTCTGTTAGTTGAAATATGACTGAAGTCCTTGGGCTCTTTGGAAGACTAGCCAGTTTTCTCAGAAGATGAAGTACACTTGGGGGAGGGGGGCAAAAATTGAGAAGATGTGTCCAAACTTTTTGCCTTGATAACCAGGGAAAAAAGCCTGACATGAAACACCCAAATAATGCTGTAGACTCTTCTAACCAAGTGACAATTAACTGTATAGTTGTATTATTCATGTACCTAAGAACTTCAGTTTTAAAAGGGCTGAACTACAGTGCTTTGGATAGATGGTGGTTCTTTAATGGCCCCTGAAGAGGAGGAAAAAAAAGTGTTTATTTTAAAATACTTTAAATTAGGTTGTGAAAAGACCAAAACATGTGGTGTGAGTATGAGCTGTCTTCTGAAGGTTTGGACGCTGTGTCGTAGTAATGGGGAACTATCTAACCCGTTTGTGGCAGAGGTGTTGACTTGAAGCTTAATATGATTTCTTAACTGCTAACAGATGTTTTATTAATAAAATACTGAGAAGTAAAAGAATCCTATTACAAGGATCATATTACAATCGATCTGTATTACTACAAGAGTTGCAGAGCTCCATTTTTAGTAATTTGGTGTAATAGGTAGCAATACTGTAACCACTTTTTTTCCTCCAGGTTAAGCTTGTAATAGTTCATGGTGCTTATTTTTGAATGGGTCTAAAATTAATCCAAATCATGCTTTGTAATCAAGCTGTACTTGACTGTTTTTTCCCTGTTGGTCTGCCTTCTTGACTTGCCATCTGCTTTCTCTGTATGAGCTAAATAAGGCAGCAGAATAATAGAGTTGAGGCACGAGAAGCAAACAGGCCTTCAAGAGAATAGGAGCTGGGGAGTACAGGGGCGTGGAGATGGTATGTGCAGGGCAGATGAGCATCTGCAGCACGGTGATAGGTTTGTGTGCTGGAAAACCTAGCCAAGCAGTAGTCCAAGTATGTCTGTACTGAGGCATCTGGTGAGGAAAGGATCTCGTACAGCATGTTTGAAGCCTAGTTCTCTGTGTGATAATGTGATTTGGCACAGGATTTTAAAGAGGGGGTGTGGATAGCTGCGTAGGGATGCAAGATAATAGGTGGGAGTGATTTCAGTGACCGAAGAGACTTTCCAAGGTAATGGGTGTTTTTGCACCATGAGGCTTGGGGATTAGCTTTCAGTGGTTTGAAGCATTTGTTTTGAGTTATGACGGGTCATGAGATATTGGACCTTGAAACAATATCCGCCTACGCTTTTCCCTAGTGTGAATTTTTGGCGACTGGTCCAGAACTTTGTAAAGTAAGTCCTGGAACTTGAACTAGAAGGATTTTTCAGTTACTGCCAAGATAGAAAGAAACCCCAGTTGTGTTTTGCTCCAGCAATACTGGCTGTCGTATGTTGCATTCTTCTAGGGGAAAGGAACAGTGTAATGCACCATCAATTAAAACTAGACATGCTGTAATACTTAGTTTAAGCATTCTAGATATGCCAGTTGCTTTTCTCAGTGTAACTGTAGTAATGCAGTAGTAGTGTTACTGGTGCTAGTACCACCTCAGTACAAAGGATCACGTGTATTCTTTATGTAAGTTAATATTGGTGTACCAGAGATGAACTTGGCACAGTCTATCGCATACGTAGACTTCCCGCAAGTGATTTCCTGTAGTTAGATGCTCTTTTGGAACTGTTAACACTGGGAACAGTCTCTCTTTTGCTTTTAGGAAATATGGTGATACTGGGATTAGCAGTTTATGTGTTCTGAGTGACTGTGCAGAAAGCTTGGGCTTTTAGGCAGGAAAGTAATAGCTGTATAATCCTGTAAGATAAAGCAGGCTTTCAAAAATTCCGCTTTGAATTTTGTTTTCAAGTTTACATTATGAGCTCTTACCACTTCAAAGGAGCTGGATAGCATTTCTCCTTAACAGCTTCATGTAATTGAGCATAAGGACAGCTATAAAAGCTGTACTTTACTGCGGTACAAGAGAGAAAAATCTGGTAGCGTACAACTCGAACATAGTTTAAGCTTTGCGTAAAAATTCTGTTAAAAGATGCCACTTGAGCCAAACAACAAGGACAAAAACCCACGTTAATCGGTGAGGTTGTTCTTGGCCAGCAGCCCCTGCGTGTCCTTCTGGCCGCGGTGGAGCCGAGCGCCGGGCACAGCTCCCCGCGGGGCCGAGCCGAGCGCTGGGCTTGTTGGTCAGGCTTGGAAGGTTTGGTTCGGGGTGTCCTGCAGACAGACGCGAGGCTGCTGCAGCTCCGAGCCCCGCTCCAGCTGTTGGCTCGTGATTTCGGTCTGGTCTTTCTGCTTGCTGGCACCACAGACATGTAGGTGCTCCACGTTTCTCATAGCAAAACTGTTGTCCTGGATGACGTCTGTCACATGTATCTGTAGGAGCTGTATGCAGAGACTGGGTTTAGTGACAGACTTCTTGCGATACGTGTGAGCCTAGATTACTGGTAGTCTTGTTAGACCTGGGGCTGTAATTTTGTGTCTTGGTCTAGAAGCTACTTACCAAGCTGAAGTTTGTAAAGAGAGGTATTACATTTTATGAGGTTAAATATTACAGTTGTAAAAACAGACAAGTCATTTCGTCCCTGTGTAGGTATTCTTTTTTTTTTTTTTGAGGGAGGAGGGCAGTAAAACGTGTAGCTACAGTATCATAAGCATTCACAAGACACAGCTTAAAAGGTCAATTTCATTAATGTGGAACTATTTGAGGATGTTGATGCCAACAGTTCTAACAATCTCTAATGAATGATTTTGCTTTTTCTTTTACAATATTTTTATTCCATAGAAATTAATTTAGCTTTTAAGTGTGCAAACTACATGAAAGCCAGATCTTAATTACAGACATTACAATGTTATTTACAGACTTTGGAATTAACATTGATGCTGCTTTCTAAGGAATGTAATGTAATAATCATATTTTTAATGATTACACTTGCTTTCATAAAGAGGATTTGAGTATTCATCTGTAACTTTTGTTTATTGTGTCAGCTAATGCTTTTTGGTCACCAAAATTAGTGTTTAAAACATTTTAATAAATCCAGGATTTGCACATGAGAATGTGTCACATGCAGAGTACATATGGTTATAGCGTTTAAAATAAATGCTTGTTGATATGTGGTTGTGATCTCAAGTTTCTGGGGTGGAATCCCCCACCCCAGCAGGAATCCTCTACACCCCAGTGCTTAGGGATGTTCTGGACAGCAGCACGATAGGTTTATGGATTTGAAGAATGAAAAAAACAGAAACAAAGACATATCTTTATCAGAAGGAGGAGACTTAAACCTGTGAAATGTCATAGGTGTTAGTTAAAATCTGTGATTCGTAGGTGGTTTTGTGAACTGAGTACAAAGAGGCAGTATTTCGGAATATTCCTCTGAATCATCAGTTGTCCCTCCTGGCGGGTGAAGTTAACTACCAGCATCAATAAGTGTTGTGTTTATCTGCAGGCAGATAGCGTATTCTTGTTGACTTTCTCTCCCTTTTGTTGGAATTAAGTTATTCAGTAACATAATGCAATTGATATGCTATAATTAGAAGTTGTTTTTAGGATTAAATTGATTGTAGTGTTGCTGTGATAGCTTTCTGTTGTAGATACGAGCATTAAATGTGATACCTGGCTAAACAGTATGTAGAGGATCAAGGAATAAAACCTCACAGCACATATTCAAAAACTGTAAATATATCTTGCTTTCTTGTTAACTGAGGCACAGAAGCTTTTTAACTTTTTACTGGAGATCTGGACTTTCAAATTTGTGTTTTTGTTTTGTTTTGTTTTTTGTTTTTTATAAGGGGTCATTGGAGCCCATGCAGTAGTTGGACAGTGAGCAAGTCCTTTACCTTCTTGTAAGAAATGGCAAATAGCCCCTCAAGGTCTCTGCAACCCACAGAATACCATTGTGAAAGTTTGTTTAATGTAAATGTGCAGGGCGTGCACACCAAAACAGAGAAGGCCAAATTAATGTTTTGGATGAAATTGCTACCGGAAAGAGGAAATTATTTTCTCTCTGAGTGGGAAGGGAGTGTGAAAACAATGGGCGTGACGGATACCTTCATTATGCCTTTGATTTGGTAGAAACAGTCTTTTGACTGCTC
This sequence comes from Anseranas semipalmata, assembly GCA_013399115.1. Lineage (NCBI taxonomy): Eukaryota > Metazoa > Chordata > Aves > Anseriformes > Anseranatidae > Anseranas > Anseranas semipalmata. Next base: position 19,601 of record VXAA01005831.1, read on the forward strand.
CAGCTAAGGAGAATTGCCATACCACAGGCTGCGTGCCGTTTAGACCCTCTGACGTACTGACTGTGCAAGTTCTAAATTACCAAACTGTAGTCTGTTACCTAATCAATTGAAAATCTCTTGTATGCTGTTCGATATTTTGTCCCTGCGTTCTTCCTGTCTTCAGCCAAGCCCTTCTGTGTGTTTATTCACACCTCGAGTTGGAATTCTGGTTTAAACAAAAGGCCAGAGAAGCTGGTTGCTTGGTGCTTATTGCTCTCCGGGTTCTATTCCTGCTCTTTTTCTCTGTGAGCTGTCTGTTCACTTCTAGACTTTTCATTTTAATAAGTTTTAATCGCATTCAACAACATTTTAAAGAGTGGAGAAAAGACAGAATAAGAGCCATTTTCAGTGAAATAACATGGAAATATGGCATGTTATGTAGCATATCTATTCCCTATATGAATTTGGAATAATGTCTTCTGCCCTTGGAATGAATTGAGTTCTCCTTTCCTTGCATCTGCAAATCTGAACGGTTGTGGAACACCAACATGGAGCCTCTTTGGCTTGCTCCTCAGTGGAAGAGTGTCTGGAGCTGACTGCCTGGCTGATCAGAACGCCTGTAAAATAAGGGTTGCAGGTGTTGGAAAGCTGAGTTAGAAAGATCTGCGTTGGCTTTCAGGTGCCAGACTGATTACGCGTGTCTGAGAGATGAAAAACCCAAACATTTTTCCGTTTCAGGCTTGCAAAAAAGTGTCACTGTTGGTTGGCAGGGAGGGAGGGGGGCAGGGTAACAGTGGGTATCGGTGGGTTTTATTTTATTTTATTAACTTTTAATGCTACATTTCAGTTCAGAAAATGCTGCAGTTCCTCAAAAATAAGTCAAGCAGATCATTTTTTTTTTCCTATGGAACACTTAAAACACTCAAGTTTTGTAGCTGTTATTTAAAAAAAAAAAAAAAAAAGTTCAGTTTGTGGATAGGATTATTAAAGCATATGTTAATTTAGAGTTTGCTTTCTATTGCAGTTCCCAGAGTGTGGTTTCTTTGGCATGTATGACAAAATTCTCCTCTTCCGGCATGACCTGAACTCGGATAATATTTTGCAACGGATTACATCAGCAGAAGAGATACATGAGGGAGATCTTGTTGAGGTTGTTCTCTCTGGTAGGTATTGTTGTAACAGAAGAACAGCATTTTATTCAGTTGCTTAAAAGAAAATGGGGTTTCATGGAATACTAGCATCATCCTTGCCTTGAGCTCTCTTGGTTAAGCAATCTCACACAGGGTCACTGGTTTGGGGTAGAGATTTTCCAAGAAAATCCAAGCAGTAGTGATGCTTCAGTACTGAGTTTTGTTATCGTTTCATTAACATGTTTTAATCTTCTTTAGATTTATTAATTATTGAAGATGAAATGCAGGTAGGATTCAGGCTTTGCTTTTCCAACTGTGTTGTTTGGTTTTCTTTTGCTTAGATCTGTCATTCTGTAGCTTTCTCACTGATGGTTTATATCGTGAAAGGCTTCATATAAATGTAGTTGCTGAATCATACCTATAAGGACAGAGTCTTAACAGTTATTGTAGTGTTTGAAAGCAGTTTCTTTTAAATGATAAAGTGTGTAGCACCGGCGGTATTAACCTGTAGTACTCTTCAATAACATCAACAAAACAAATCCTAACTGACTTTGGTTGTATGTGTTTCAGAAACACTCTATTGAAGTCAACCAAAAGTCAGACGTAGACTAGTGGCTAAACTACAAATAAAAGCTGGACTAGTATCGAGAAGTTCTTTTGGGCTTTGAGGACTAAGTGCCAAACTGAGGCTGTGCTCTAGAAAGAGATGTCTTGGCTGTCATGGGATTAGATTTGTTACTTGGGTCAATAAAGTATGATTTCCAGAGTCATGAGGCTGAGTTCCTTGGCTGCGTTTCAGGACCTAGGCATGTTTAGGGTGTTGAGTAATTGATCATCTTGGTTTGAGCTTTTTATTGCTTCTGGTTAATGGCACATTGGGAAAACTTGTGTGTGACTCTTCTTGACAATCTCTGACAGTTTACTTATAAACAGAGACAGATCACCAGAAACTGAGGTGTTTTGAAGACATAAATCTCTTTCAATAGGGTTTTTAAAACTGAGACATGGGAATCTGAATCTGAAGTGTTAGTATATACTTTAATCAAAGCATAATGGCTGTCAGGGTATGGTAATGTTAGCTTAAATTCCACTTTTTTACATTCCAAAGAAACAGGATGAAAACTCATTTAAATATATTTGTGGTTGTTTAAGAAAAAGAACAGGACTAATGAAGTTTCCAGTGTTCCATGGAAACTCTATCCACAGTTCTGTTTTGACACACAAGTTCAATCTAATAAGCTTTTGCTGATAAAGTACGTTAGAAAAGTCTAAGCTGTGGAACTGTCCTTTGTTTGCAAATTTTGTGGGTTACAAAACAACTTGAAAACTAAGTTGTTTTATCAATTGTTTACCTATAAGTTGATTTTAACAAAGGTTGTTGTATTTTTCCTTCTTGACTTAATGAGGTTTTTAACATGAAAGGGAAAAAAAAGAAACAAAGCCTGACGATTGCGTATTTTATTGTGACTCGTGCTGTTGATTGGTTGTGGCCATTAGCCTGCAAAGTCCAATGGATTTTTTCCTCAATAAAAAAGCTTAATGAAAACTATGTAATCTTCTGAATGCATATTTAAATGGTATACAGTATAATGCTGATGTCTAAACAGCTTATTAGTGTTCTTTGAATCTGCCATTTTTAAAACAATCTATTCTTTACATAAATCCTTGTTGATCTTATGGCAAGAACCGTAACTTACTGCAATTTTTTAAAAGCTTTGGCTACAGTTGAAGATTTCCAGATTCGTCCTCATGCACTTTATGTGCATTCCTACAAGGCTCCTACTTTTTGTGACTACTGCGGAGAGATGCTTTGGGGTTTGGTACGACAAGGACTGAAATGTGAAGGTAAGTCTGTGATTTTTGGTGTATTTTTGTTGTGTATATTTGTATCAGATGCAGAAGAAGAAATTGTATCTTGTTCGATATGGAAACATGTAGCATTGAGTAGCGCTGGAAATCGTTGTGCATCAGGAAACTGAGTTCTGATCCTGGCTTTAACACGAATTGTGCGACTTTGGGCAAACGATTTAGCAACTGTTCTCGTCTCTCACTTTGAAAAAATAGCTAGCTGACAGACGTGTTCCTCGCACAAGGAGCGTGTACTTTGGAGAGACTCCCGAAGGGAAGTCCCATTGCTTACGGCCTGTGTCCAGCTGGCTGCAGAACCTTCTGCCGCCTGCTGACAGGTACCAACCCTGCCTGCTCGCTGGCTGCTCCTTGGCTCCTGTGCTCCGGAGAGAGGGAGTGCTGAAAGCCTCCTGGTGAAGTGAGGAGGGAGATCAGCTGCTTTGGAGTCTTATACCTTGTCTCTAGAGCTGGGCTTACTGGAAATCAGTATTCAAGCAAGCAGTGCAAAAAAAGCTGTTTCTCTGAATCGCATCAAGAACGCTAAAATAAGAGAATTTAACCAAACAATCTCTTTCTGTCTTTACGATTCTTTTGGGTCCTCTTTTTAACTGCTTTATCAAAAACATTCGATTTGTTTAATTAATTTTATTATTTAATTAATTTAACTGCTTTATCAAAAAACACTGCTTTATCAAAAAAAATTTTTTTTTTTTTAATTTTTGTGTGCAAAAACATCTCTTCCAGGTTGTGGGTTAAACTACCATAAGCGATGTGCCTTCAAGATTCCAAATAACTGTAGTGGAGTGAGAAAGAGGCGTCTGTCTAATGTGTCTTTACCAGGAGCAGGCCTTTCAGTTCCAAGACCAGCACAAGCTGAATACACAGCCTCTGCCTCTGAAGAAGTATGTAATGTGAAAGGGGAAACAATTTCTGGCTTTAAGTTGTTTAACATCTGGGGAACTAGCTGGTGTTTTAACTGGTTGAGAATGAGAGAGTTGAGCTTAACCATTATGATAGGTTTTAGTTAATTTTTAAATCTCTGGTGAGTCTTAGACTGACATTTAAAGATAACTCTTATTACTGTGAGAAATGAAACTGGAAGGAAGTGATAACTTATGTATAATTTTGTCATTAGTCTGTCACTTGTGGGTATGTGAACTATGAGAACCTTGATATGGGGAATGATAAAATACCTTGCCTTCTTTGTAATACAAATAAATTCTGTAACTTTTGTATCAATATGGAATAGTTATTTGGCTAGGTCAGTACAAATTGTAAGCTTTTGTGCTGGGAGAGGAGAGAATGTTCCTGATGTGCTGTTAAACTTTTCAGAGATAATCTAAAACACCAACCCCTGTCAAGGAGGGTGCAGGGGATGAAGGGCTTGCAGTTTTACCATCCATAATAGTTCTTTGTTATAACTGGTGTTATGATTGTTGAGAGGTTATTGGATATACTCGTAAGATAGGGCAAACAGTTATTAGATCCGCTTGTTTCATTGCCACTTTCACCAAAGGGTAGAAGGAGTGCTTTTGACACTTAGTCTTTCCCAATTATCTAAATTTCTATTACTTTACACTATAACCATTCTTACATTCTTGCCATAGTTTAAAATATAATGTATTTAGATTGTCTAGTTCAAGAACGTAATTTTTTTTAGCTCTGAGCTAAGAAGCCTAGTCTTGAGTCATGAAATATATTCATTCTGATGTTAATGACTATTGGTAAGATTTTTTTCAGTGAACATAGAATAGTATTTCTCCTCTCATGGAATTCCCTAGTGTTATGACTTCTGCATGCCTATTTAGTACTTCTTCAATAACTTTCTTTGCTATCTGGTTTCTAATACTGGCTTAGATTATCAGTAATACATTATCATAATTGCAGTTAATCTTTCAGCAGTCTTAAAATGCATTAGGTCATGTGCAGGGCCATGTTTCCCTGCACAGGTTTCTGTAGATCTAGGTAACTATAAGCTTATCCTGCTGAAAGTTCAGTAAGATATTGAATGCTTTTTTGTGTTTGACTTTCCAAAATATTTTTTTAATTTTCTAAATCTTTTTGCCTAACTTAATATACTATCGAGGCATGAAGTACTTTACTTTTTAAAACTGATAGTATGATGTAATGATAGTCTTCTGGTTTGCTTACCTCCAGAGTTTTCCATTTAATCCCCTCTTTGGGGGTCTGTATAGGCTATCTGTGAACCTTGCCAGGTTGCTGTAATAAAAGGAAAAAAAAAAAAAGTCATAAGAGTGAATTTTGGCCTTGTTTTCGGCATTTTAGTTCCTGTGGAAATACAGATTCATGCATACTTTCCTGCACTCTGCAAGGCTTTTCCGTCTGGTGTTTTTTTGTTTTTGTTTTATTTTATCAGAATGTCCTCTTAAAGCTTTTTGGACAGGTTTTGCTTTCTTCTCCAGTCACTTTCCGTGCCAACTCTTTCCCCCTCCTGCACCCCGCTTTTCCCCCCCGGCCCTGCCTCTGAAGTAGAACTCTTCTGGTGCAAGTCCTGTATACCTTCTTTATTCTAGCGCTGCTGCCCAGAACCTAGTAAAAGGATTCCCTCCTGGAGTGGCCGTCCTATCTGGATGGAGAAGATGGTGCTTTGCAGAGTGAAGGTTCCCCACACCTTTGCTGTTCACTCTTATACTCGTCCCACCATATGCCAGTATTGCAAACGGCTGCTCAAGGGCCTTTTTCGCCAAGGAATGCAGTGTAAAGGTGAGCATTTAATTTTCTGCCTCAGCGATGAATTTCAGTAAAGGTCTTGCATCTAGAACTTATTTAAATGTATGTTTTGATTGTCAGAAGCTTGTATACTGCAAAATAGAGCAATATAATATTTGAAAAATTGCATGTTTTTAAGAGGGTTTCAGCTCCCCTCCTTTTCATTTGAGTAGACTGTGCATTATACATCTTTATGAAAACTGAGATCTAATCACATGTAGAATGGGAACCCCATAATTCTAGGATAATTCTAAACTATTAAAAAAATGGGAAAACCTTTTCTTTGTTAAATGTATGTCTTCTAGACTCATCACTAAAGATTTTAGAAATTTTCATATTATTCTAATACAGAATAGTGATTATTATCTTTTGGAAAAATTTATAAAGATAGGTACCTTTCTTGAACTGGCTTAGGTTCCATCAGTTGCATGGTTTTTATTTAGCGTATGTAAAGATGCATGACTTCAGCTGTTAGACTCATCCATGAAGTTCCAGGACATAACTATGGCATTGTGATTTTCTTCTGGATCTTCATTACTGTATTGGACAGATTTGTTAGCTTTGTTACAGGAAAGAAAACTGTAGTGGAGAATCCTAAATATTCATATGGGAAGGACTTTTTATTTCTCTCATGTGGGTTTGTCAAATGTGAGTACCAGAAGCCAACTTATTGGAAGAGGTCACTTAGAGCAAAAACTATAAGCTTATAGCTGTGTTAACTTTCTGTTGACTAAAAATACTGCTGTTTTGTGTATGAAAGAGAGTAGTTTTATTTCTATTTTTGTTTTTATTAATATGCAGGTCTGCTTGAAGTCTGCATCCCTAACTGTGTTTGATTTTTCGATCACTATATCTCTTGGACATATGTAATAAAAAAATAATGAAGCCTGTAAAAGATGTTTTGCGGTTTTAACTTTTAGATGCTATTGACCATTTACAGTTGTTGTGATTGTATATCCAGCTGTGAACAAATGGGATTACCACTTCATTTCCAGGAAAGTGAATGACACTGGATAGAAAACAGTGTTTATGTGTACAAAACAAGCCTAGAAAAATATTAAGTTTACACACAGAACAGCGATAAGTATATTAATAAGCATTAATTTGTGCAGTTTGATCCTATACATATTTTTAATATATCAGTAACTGATGTCAATCTATCAAAATGTTTTCATACCGCTTTCTCATACAGATTCTTAATGTTTCCCACTGACTTCCTTGCTCAGACTCCCAAAGCTTGGGGTCTTTCAGCAGTCTCATGTTCCTGAGTGTCTCTAAGAGCCCTGGATTTCTTTAATTCATCCAGGCTTGTACTTAGACTTTGAGGTGATCTTTGGGATGCTAATGCTATATTTATATTAAATTAAATGTGCCCAGGAACATTCCTGGACACTGAGGTCAACTAGGACAAAATGGTCTTTACTCGCGCACAAGTTATCTTAGCCTCCCAACCCTGAGTGGCTGTATGCAAACTGCTTGTTGGGAACAATGTCATGGGATGCCCTAATTTATGAACTAGGCCTGGGAACTGTTTGGGATTGTGCTAGTGCTGTAGGCCAAAAGCATGCTAGGGATCATGTCTGTTTACTACACTAGAGAGTTGCTTTGCAGTACTCAAGAATTTTTCTGGACATTAAGAGTGAGTCAATTCTGGTAAGTTAGTCTTTCTAGTTCTCTGGTAGGACCTGAGATGTCTCTGCTTCAGACTGGTGAAGTAACCATATTTCATAATACGGACTGAAAACTTTGCTGTAGAAAGGACAGTTTATTGGTCTTCCAGGATGCTTCCTCTTAGGCACTCAGCAGTTAAACCAGGTTGTAGCTGGCCCCAGGGTTTGGTTACTCAGCTACTAAAAAGGGGAAGATAATGATTTCTTTCTTATTTGGGTTTAAAAGGAAAGCACAATGAACTTTCTTTGGATAGCAGAAAGGGGCTAAATTATCAGTTTGAAAACAGCTGTGGGGACACTAGGGAGCTTTAAAATGCGTGATGTGGATACGCAGTTGAAAATTACAGTGAAGCTGCTAGTAAAGGAAATTCCTGTAATACTACTAATGTGTGCTGGACTGTTGAATATGCAGCATCTGATACCTCAAATGCAGAAATGGCACGCATCCAAGTTGTATTCCATCTCCACATCAGGACAGATCTGGGCATACAGTATTCTGTCAGCCCTTTGTCCAAGGAAATTTGGGCAGGCAGAAATGGAGCTTCATTGATGTCTGTCCAGATCTGTAATCTGAATGTTAAGGGAACTGAACTTTGGGATTTACTGCAGAGCATGCTTGCTCCATGGTATAGGAGTGTGATCCTAGTGGCTATGATGGCTGCAAGTCTTAGGCAGCAGGTGGGGAAAAATGATAGAGATGAGACATTTAAAACAAGTAGCAATGGAAAAAAGGGTGTGGAACAGATGAGAGGATGGGATAAATTATATCATAATGGAAAAAATAACTAGAGAGAAAGCTAGAGAGGTAGAAAACTTTTGTACTGGAAGGGGAAGTGCTGACATAATAAACAGTGGTTGGGCAAATCAACAGGTGACATCAGGACAAGATTGTCAATTCTGGAGGTGATCTCATCAGTACTGTCTTCTGTTATGTGCAAGTGAACACATCTGGACTGAAGCTTGTGAGGGAAGTCGTGATAGAATGTTAGTGCCTGCTTGAGTAGGAGTAAAATCCTGTATCTTGGGCTTATTTATCTTCTATTTTAGATTGCAGATTCAATTGTCACAAACGTTGTGCATCTAAAGTGCCTAGAGACTGCCTTGGAGAGGTGATTTTCAATGGAGGTAAGATGAGAAACATGCTTTCAAATACTGACAAGTCTTTGGAGGCTTAACAAGATGCATCAGCTTTTGACGCCTTCATCTTTGAATATTTTACATGCTTTTATTTTACCTTCCCAGTTTTTTCACCCGAGATCATTGACAATTAAAAGACTCCCTGTAAAACTTACTTTGGTGGCTTTAATTTTACTTAATCAGTCTTGGCAAGTACAATATGCTTTGCTTGAGATTGCTCAAGAGAAATGAAAAATTGAGAAGCCTTCTTGATGTGCAAAAGCTAACATTTGTTATCAGTCTTCTCATTGTTCACCATGAAATATTTTTATTTATATTTTAGTCTCTGAAAACAAGTATTGTTTTTGTGGTATTCATGATTTTTAGTGTCTAGAGTTAGCCCAGTAGTTTGCAAAGTAAAAGAAGCGGGGGGATGAGGGGAGACACGGAGGCGAAACACCCCACTCTAGTTTATTTGAAATCTCAGTTAAGTATGACGACTTTCTGCATAGATCTTACAGAGTGAAGGAGGAGGGTGGGGAACAGTATGTGGAAGAAAGTTTGCAGTCTTATTCTTGTAAATTTTAGACCAATGTTAAGCTGATGATGTATCGGCTGGGTGAACAAACAGAGAAGTGGATTGAAAACTGTTTGAGTGGTCAGGCCTAGAGGGGGGTGATCAGTGGTGTGAAGTCTAGCTGGGGGCCGGTACCTAGTGCTGTCCCTCAGGGAGTCAATAATGGGTTGAGACCTGTTTAACATCTTTGTTAATGAGTTGGCTGATGGGGCGGAGTGTACCCTCAGCAAGTTTGCTGATGACATGAAACTGTGCAGAGTAGCTGATATACTGGAAGGTCATGTTGCTGTCCTCGACAGGCTGGAGAAATGGGCTGACAGGAGCCTCATGATGTTCAACAAGGAAAAGCGCAAAGTCCTGCCCCTGTGGTGGAGCAGCCCCAGGCATCAGTACATGCTGGGGGCCATCCAGCTAGAAAGCAGCCTGGCAGAACAGGCCTTGGGGGTACTGGTGGACACCAAGTTGACAAAAAGACAACAAAGTGCCCTTGTGGCAAAGAAAGCCAATATATCCTGGGCTGCATTAGGAGGTGTGTTACCAGCAGGCAGAGGGAAGTGATCCTTCCCTTCTATTCAGTCGTTGTGATGCCACACATGGAGTAATGTGCCCAGTTCTGGGCTCCCTGGTACAAGAGAGACATGGACATACTCAAGAGAGACCAGTGAANGAGACGTGCACATACTCAAGAGAGACCAGTGAAGGGCCGTGAAGTCGATGAAGGGACTGGAGCATCTCTCCTATGAAGAAAGGCTGCGAGAACTGGGCCTGCCTGAGCAGGGTCACCTAGAGTCGGCTTTCCAGGACTGTGTCCAGATGGCTTTTGAAGATCTCCAAGGAAGGAGATTCCACAACCTCTCTGGGCAACCTGTGCCAGTGCTTGGTCACCTGCACGGTAAAAAAAGCGTTCCCTGATGTTCAGGGGGAACGTCCTGTGTTCCAGTTTCTGCCCATTGCCTCTTGTCCTGTCCCTGGGCACCAGTGAAAAGAGCCTGGCTCTGACCTCTTTGCACCCTCCCTTCAGGGATTTCTGTATATGGATGAAATTCCCCCTGAGCCTCCTCTTCTCAAGGCTGAACAGGCCCAGCTCTCTCAGTGGCCCTTTGCTGGAAGGGTGAGGATCTGGAATTCCCCTCTACTCAACCCTGATGAGGCACACCTGGAGTAGTGTCAGCATCTGGGCTCCCCAGTGTAAGAGAGACATGAACATACTGGGGAGAGTCCAACAAACTGGAGAAGAAATTTTGTAGATCATTTTTTCTTCTTCAAAAGCTCCATAGATGTGATCCTGGTGACCCTGCTTGAGCAGGAAGCTTGGACCAGATGACCTCCAGAGGTCTCTTCCAGTCTCACCCATTCTGTGATTTTGCTGCCCAAAATCTTGGTCCTTGCCATTTGCATTTTTAGGGGGAATAAAATTGATGACATCTAGCAAATCACACCAAACTGCACAACTTGATTGAGAGGCCTGGGAAGCAGCCCTGTTAGCCATTGGGTCCATTGTCATTACACAGCATATCCCATCCATTAGTGTCTGCCTTTTCTAGCTTCAAGGCTCTTGCCTGGTCTTGAGACTGGTGGCCGTAAACAATTATGTGGAACTTGTTGCAGCAGCCTGCTTTCACCACCCTTGTGGTGCTACGGTGTTAGAGCACATAATTTGGGAGCTATGGTTTCAGACAAGTCTTCCTCTTGTGGTCTGGGTTATTTTTTATTTTTTTTTTCTCCCACCCTTAAATATGGGGCTCTC
>VXAA01005831.1:30427-45961 GCA_013399115.1 Anseranas semipalmata
AAAAAGGAAAATCGAGAGCTTTTGGTAACTTTAAACTTCTGCCAGCAGAAAGACAGGTGTGCATGAGACCTGTTCTGCTTTTCTCTTCTGCAATACCGCAGCACCCTCTTTTCTTTCTTTTGTTATTGTGGGCTACAAGGTCAGTGAGAGTAGAGTTGGATTTCTGTTGGAGTGTTTGTTTCATTTTCATAGGGATTAATTGCCTGGGTCATCTCTAGCCATCAAGAGGTTGCTTTGTACTGATCACTTGTAGAACAGAATTACTTAGTGAGATGTGGGTGTAGATCTTAAAATTTTCACAGTGATTCTTTCAATATGGCTGTTGTTTTGGTTGTGTTTCCCTTGCCTTGACATTTAGCAGAAGCAAATTGATAATATTCATTAGCATGCTCTGTATCATTTAGTAAAAATCTGAGGATTTTATATACTCTTATTGCACTATTATGTTAACTTGCATAAATGTGAACTGGAGAAGATTTTTTTTTAATTGTGCGCCTGAAATAATATCTGAATTCTGTGTTGCTTCTAGAACCTGCTAGCCCAGGCCAGGATTTGGACATGCCAATGGAGGTTGATAGCAGTGAAATGAACAGTGATGGTAGTCGGGGTCTAGATGACGCTGAGGAGCCCTCTCCTCCAGAGGACAAAATCTTCTTTATGGATCCATCTGACCTTGATGCAGACAAAGATGAGGAAGCTGTCAAAACCATCAGGTAAGTCATAAAGTGGATTTCTGCGCTCTGGATGTACTTTCCTTAATATTCCAAAGTAAAACTGAATAAAACATTTCTGAGTAGCCCAGCTGTAATGCTTAGTGTTTTTTCTTTTTTTCTTTTAAACTTGAAAATGCATTGTAAAGTTATCCTTTTCCAAGCAAATATGAAACATAAGTAAATTAAAATAATGTAGTCTCTTTTAATTGAGAAAGTAGTGTGCTATGACTGCTATTAAAGAAATAAAACTAGATTATTGAAGCATGGTAAAATGTATGGCTTAACTTAATAAGGCTAAGACATGACTAAGATCTTCGTGACTTCAGCCTAATTTAGCTCCTGTTTATACACGTTGATTTAAAAGGAATTACTCTAGAGATATTATAATATTCATATTGTAGTTTATACACGTTTTAAGCAGCAGTTTGGTTTATTTAACTTGCGTGTGATTCTCTGAAGTCTTCCATCACTTAACTGTTACATAGATAGCATCATAGAATGGATTGAAAGGCACCTTCAAAGATCATATAGTCACTGCCCCTTGCCATGGGTAGGGACATCTTTCCCTCGATCAGGTTGCTCAAAGCCTTGTCCAACCTGCCTTTGAACACTTCCAATGATAGTTCCTTTAATCAAGGTTGGCGTCTTTACTTTCTGTATTCTCATAGAATCATAGAACATCTCAAGTTGGAAGGGACCTCAAAAGATCGTCGGGTCCAACCTTTTGTGGGAAAAAGGAGCCTAGATGAGATTGTCTAGCACCCTGTCCAATCACATCTTGAAAACCTCCAGTGATGTGGATTCTACCCTGTCACTGGGGAAATTCTTATTCTGAATAGTGTCATCCTGATTTTCTTAAGTCATTCTTAAAAACAGAAGAGCAGTTATGTTAGGTCAAACAAAGGTCATTTTAGCCCAGTGTCTCATAGCAAATACATAAGGAAAAGTATTNCAGGAGTTGGCCTGTTAGTACCTCAGCACTTCTGTTTCCAACCAATTTAAAAAAAAAAAAAAAGCCACAAGACTTTGAAGAGCATATAGTGATACCTTCCCAACTTTCAGTGATTTATAGCTCAAGGACTTCCTGAATTGGAAGTAACATCTTTTTTGTGTTCCACTTCCAGGTAGGATTTTTCCATGTATTTCTAATTGCATCTGAAGCAATTAAAGTTTTTGGCATGTGCAGCATCCTGTGGCAGCCACTTCTTCAGTATAACCGTGTGCCGTATTAAAGCATCCTTATGTTTTGGTTTGGAATTTTTTCTTATGATTTTTAGCTTTCTGCTAGCACCACATGTAGGATCTCTGGTGCTAAGCAGGCAATGTGGTGGTTCACTCCACCCTGAATGCTATTAAAACCTGTATGTTTAACTAATGACTCTCAAAATATTAGATTGTCATATCCTTGCCTGCAGGAAAGTTAATATCAATGAACATTGATAAAATTTTCTAGTATGATTTGAATTAACACATTTATGTTTGTTTTCATAAATAGAAAGTGTGCTTTATTAGTGTAATATTAGGAAATAGTATAGTCGATGTAGGCAAGAGGAAGTAGTAACAATGCTGATGTTAATCATTTTTATGTTGGATTAAGAATCAAGCAGTCAGTTAATTGTTTTGAGAGGATGATTTCTGTAGTTGTCCTTATTCCACTGTGTTTCTTTTGTCTTTGTGTAGTGTAATTTAAGTACTGCGATACTTGCATTAGGAAGGCTAGTGGGAGCTCAGATTTCTTATCAATTTCATCTATCAATGAAATAAGGTGGGAAGAGAAGGTGCCTGTTCTTGAAAATTATGGGATAAATGTATAGCACCATTATAATTGCAGTACTGTTGTATTTTAACTTAAATATTAACTGTTCTATCTTTTTAGTCCCTCAACAAGCAATAATATTCCTCTCATGAGGGTTGTACAGTCCATCAAGCATACAAAGAGGAAGAGCAGTACAATGGTGAAGGAAGGATGGATGGTCCACTATACTAGTAGAGACAATCTGGTCAGTGACTTTGATTCTTCCTACATTAACTCAAATTATTTCTCTAAACCAATGTATTTTATTTATCTTATGTAGATATTTTGATTTACAGTATCATCTGACATAATTTAGCAATGATGTTCATTATAAAGAAATCCGGTGCAAAGGAGAAACTGTAGTTTATTCAAAATCCTTCACGTGGTGATTCAACAGTACTCTTCATTTTAGAAAGAGAAGCCTCTTTAAATTGTCTCAGATGAATAGCATGTTTAAGATTTCAGCTTTCCCAAGATAAAAACTGGAATAATTTGTTTACTTATATCTTCTTTCTATATAGAAGTTTTATTCGATTACATGAAAAGGTGAAAATCGTTATCAAATGATGGATACTGAAACAGTCAACCCTATTCTAATGATCAAGGTGTTTAGTAAATTTAATGTGTAGATATGGAAGCCCTTAATTTCTCTAGCAATTCATTCTATCTAAAAGTAAGCAGTATTGAACACTATTCCCCTCTCCCCCCCAGCCCGCTATTTCTCTTCATGTCAGTGTAATAAAGATCTGTGGCTTGGGTGTATATCCTTGGGTATGCAAGCATCTTCCACAAATACTACATTGTTTGTCTGCAGTGCTACCAGTAATGATCTCTTAATTAAACCTTCTTAGGCAAGTTCCTTGGTTTTGTGTATTAAGCAGGAAGATAAGGCAGAATAACTGGGTTCCTTACAGTTGTCTAATGGTAGAGAGGGAATCTATTCATCTCAGTAGATGAAAAAAAAAATAGGAAGTCAAGAAGTTCCCAGAGTTCGTGATGCTCAGTTTGTCACATTGAGACTGTTCATGAAAGGCAGTATAAGTACCCTTGTATTTTTTGTCTCTATGCAGGAGTGTGACAGAAACGGACTTGAGGAGTTTAGAGAGGCAAGGTTTATTTCAGTTATGTTGAAATCAAGCTGAAGGGTGATACCAGTCAGCTCAGGTTACTGCGCTATTTTTACTTTTTTTGGTTGTCAACTAAACAGACCACCACAAGTGGTCTGTCAAAAGCTGCCTTACAAAACAGGTCTTTAAAGTACAGTTTTCTAATAAGCAGATGTATTTATCACAAATCAAAGTAAATATCTAACATATTTCAGCCCAGGCTCCTTAATAAGCACAATTATCAGCTGACTATGGAAAAATCAGGGCCAGGTAGTAGGCAGATGATGAATAGCTCTAGCAGTGTTCAGGGTAGACCTGGTATTCACCTCTGATTTCGCCTTTCAGTACAGCCAGTACATTTCTCTATGGATTCTTTTGGACATCCTCATAGAACAGTGATCAGATTGCACACCTTAGCTTAGCTTGATTTTTTTTTTCATCTGTCAGTTTGGCTGCTACCTAGATGATAACTACCAAAAAGCTGGTGCAAATTAAGTAGAGTATTCTGTTCCAAAGCAAGATGCCTTCAGCCAAGCAAGGTTTCAGAAAGCTTCGTGATGGGAGGGAGCTTTTGTGTTAGGCATTACAATGTCAGCTATTTTCCTTGACCACTCTGCTCTTAGCAATGTCAGACTATTTCTTATTCCTGAAATGACTTGGGGTTCCCATCAGCTCCAAAGAGGTTCATTTTACCAGCAATATCTGTATACTTCCTGCTGACCCTGGATAACAAGGTATTTCACCCTTTATAAGGAGAAGTTTCCATGTTATCATCTGTATTCTTGTTTTCCTCACTCTGAGCCTTTCCTTTCTCAGTATGCAGTATAAGCATATTTTGAGTCCCCAAGTACTTGTCAATCTGTTCCTTAAACACCCTTCTCCCCAAGTCCTCCCTGATTTATGTTTTAAAAAAAAAAAGGGTATATGTCAAAAGGATGGGTTCACTCTTATGCTTTCACCCAGTTTCCATTCAGTGCTGTCTTGCAATTTCATTTGGTTAAATCTATTCATGTCCTAGCTTTCTTCACTGAACTCCTGCAG
Source organism: Anseranas semipalmata (assembly GCA_013399115.1). Taxonomy (NCBI): domain Eukaryota; kingdom Metazoa; phylum Chordata; class Aves; order Anseriformes; family Anseranatidae; genus Anseranas; species Anseranas semipalmata. The sequence goes on from VXAA01005831.1 coordinate 35,083, forward strand.
GTGGTCTTAGCTTCCCCATGATTTAAGCTCTGCATTTGATATAATAAGGGTATTACATTTCTAAATGTTGTCATCCTAGGCCACAGCTAGGGGTCTTTGATTTTTTTCTTGCAGAAAAATTTGTTTTTTAACTACATGAGCATGGTGCAAGCAAAGTAAGTTAGATCCATATGGCCATATTAGATTTCTAATGCTCCTCTATTTTGAGGAATGTTCATGTGCTTAAGATTATTAGACAGTTATGTGCATCAACTTATGCATATTGCTTTTTTGGTGGAGAAGACACTTCTCATTGGTGGAGACTTCTGAAAAATGGCTATTTAGTCTGTCTTGATTTTTTTTTTTTTCTCTCCAAGATCTTTTGTCCACTTCAATCTCGTAATCTGTCTTTCTTGCCAGTGTGCACTTTTGACCTTCTAGAATTTTGTGTTGACAAAAGAATTGATGACTTGGTAGGCTTGCTCAGTCCTTAAACCCATGAGATGTTGGTGTGAGGGCACAGAAGGAGAAAGCATGGCTCCTGTAACTGTTACTAAATGAAAATAATTTGGGTTTTGTGAGCACATACACCTCGAGTGAAACCTGCTTAGGTAGGTGTTTCCTGTAGGAGATATCTGTTGTCACCACTATCACAGTAAGGTAAGTGATATTTTTTTCTAGTTTGTGGAAATACTTCTATGAGCCTCTTGAGTTTAAATAAAAATAATAAAAAAAAATCTGCATTCTTGAAGTGTATTTTTCATGTATGTTGTCTAAGATGCAACGGTAGATTAACATTATTTGATTATCTTAGTTGTTTGAAGCATTTCTCATTTAAATAATTGGATAAAAAAAGTCCTGCCAGTGATTTATTCCTTATTGTACTGTGCATTTTGTAGAGAAAAAGACATTACTGGAGACTGGACAGCAAATGCCTCACACTATTTCAAAATGAATCTGGAACAAAATATTACAAGGTAATTAATGATGAGTAATAATTGCGTTGCACTTGATTTACTCCAGGTGCTTTATGGAAGTATCTACTTGTGAGAAGTATAATAGTATTATCTCCATTTCCCCCATCTTTTTAATCACAGCTGTGACAGGTCAAATTTTGGCCAAAGCTTGTGAGTGAGAAGGACCAAGACTAACTCTCAGAAGCTGCTTGCAGCTCGCATTTTAATCCCCTTGAGCATGTTTCTCCTTATGTTTTGCATGTACTGTTCTCCTGAATTGCCTTGCATATTAAGCTTTCTTCACGGTTACTAGGGAATGCGTTTGGCTGTCAGTCTAGCTAAAGGCTAGGATTTTTGCTTTCTGTAAGTCACAAGTTGAAAGTTTGCATGCTTATATATTTTATTTCCTGGATCCCAAAATTAAATTATTTTCAACTGTACAACTGAAAGTTGCAAGTAAGATTTAGAGGAAAATTTACTGTGCAGCCTGGCATTATATAAATGAAGCTTAGCAATAAGTACGTTATATTGCTAATATAGTAATGTGTTCAGTGGTGGAATATTCAGAAAATGTCTTCAAATGTATAAACAGGATTTTTCCCTTTCTTGTCTTACACCTTTAGGTGGGGGTCCAAATCTTGCAGCTTCTTCCTTTATAACATCTCTAAGATCAAGCCTTTTCTCTGTACGCCCAGCTAAACTTGCCCAGATCCTTTTCATCCCTATCTTGACCAATGCAGTCTCTTCTTCTCAGACCTCCCTGATACTTGTATTGCCCTGTGCATTCAAAACACAGCTGGTAAAATATGTTCCTTGCTTGTTGCTCCGTCCTGTCACTGCTTTTAGTCCCTTGACTTGCCCCTTTGCCCCCCTTTTTTTAACTGCTTAAATCTCAAGTTATTTGCATTTGCTGTTAGAAAATTCACAGTTGTTACATCTATGTTTATTTGCTCTTCATCTTAATCGGCTACTGTCTTTTAACCCCATAATGCCAGCTCGGTGTTCACCTGCTTGTTCACTTCTCTTGCAAGTGACGTGCACCTGTACATCTTCCCATACATGTGGAATGTCCTTCTCCAACTCGTGTGAACTTACAACCATTTCTTCCTTCAGATCTGTTCTCTAGTACTGCTTTGTACCATGATCTTAAACTGGCAAGGTAGAGGAGTTGGTAGAAATTGTTAAGATCTATACGAAACAGAATCTTTAGCAAAAATGATTCAGATATGTGAAGCAGTGCTTTTTGGCTAGGTTATATAACCACATCCTCTTCCTAATGTTGTCTTGTTTCGCTTTTTTCCCTGTCATGTTCTTCTCTAGCTAAGCTGTATAAACTATAGGGGACGGGAAATAGTCATTCTATAGTTGTGCATCACTTGTATGCAAGGGGTGGGGTGTCTCGTGCTGAATACAAATGCAGTTTACGTAGAGAATGGTGATTGTATAGAAGGAACTGTGGTGGGGCTGAAACTCTCTCTAGGCATGCATACAGGAATTCAGAAAGCTGTGGGTGGGTACTGGTTGTCTACAGTTGACATTAGTTATGAAGCTTGTTTTTTTTGGTTTTGGTATTTTGATGTATTTGCTTTGATTTTTCTGCAAACACTTTAAGTTCTGAACATCAGTATATTAAAGTATTACATGCATTTTCATTTTTTTAATCTTTAATTATTTTTCTTCAGGAGATTCCACTTTCAGAAATTCTCCAGGTGACTCAGCCTCGAGATTTTTCAAACGTGGTGCAGGGCAGCAACCCATACTGTTTTGAGATCATCACTGACACGATGGTGTACTTTGTTGGCGAAAACAATGGCAGCAGTCATCACAGTCCTGTTCTTGCTGCCACCGGAGTTGGACTTGACGTAGCTCAGGGCTGGGAGAAAGCCATTCGTCAGGCTTTGATGCCAGTCACTCCTCAAGCTAGCGTTTGCACTGCTGCAGGACAAGGAAAAGATCACAGTAAGCAGGCAGACAAGGCACTATTACTCATATTCTGAAGCTGTAAATTATAGATTCCTTTTCAGAAAAGTTCTTATGAAGAATGAAGTATATTTGTCTGTTCTCTGCTGAAATGGGTCCATAATCTTCCACAAGTTTCTAAGAAGTGGCACTCAAGTTTGCGGAGGCAAATTTCTTAATCTGTTGCAGCGGCAAGTAGTAGTAAAGAATCAGATTTCCCATATGAATGCATATTACAGAACTTTTATCATAGGAACATTAAGAACTCACACATAGTTATTGTATGTAAAAAGGGACCATAGTTTAGATATTTCTAATATACATTTATATACATATATTTCTTTCAGATTATATATATAAATTGGATGCTTTTTGACATTATTACCTATATTTAAAAAATAAAATTGAGATGCCTGTAGCTGAGGAGAAGGAGAGGAGTTAGTGATGAAATGTAAATAGTGCTAGTGATGGAAAGAACTTATGCTGAGCTGTGGGTACTAGTTAAAAAAAAAAAAAAAAATCATCTTCATATTGTGCCCCTGCTACCCCTTTCCCTGGCATTGGATCATATTCATTATCAAGGCTTCATGAAGCACACATTGTGCTCTATCTCTTCAGACATCTCCTTGTTCCTTACATCAACAGTCATGTACATTCTGTACTGACATTTATGCTTTCGTTCTTTAGTTTCCTTTCATCTTCCAGCTACTCCTTAATCTTCTTTTAGTAATATTTTGTTTTTGCAGGAGATCCTGAGATTAGTTTCTGTCTCTGGTATCTCATTATTCTGCATCAGCAACAGTTAAGAGCAAGTATACGCTAATCTTAGGTAAAGACACTTTTTGCAAACACAGCCATGGTCTGAAATGGTAAACTCTGAAATGCCAGTACTGATATTTCTACTTTATTATTGTGAAGAAACATATCTGTAAGAAAGGATCTCATAACAGGCCTTATACCTATGTAAAATGCCACTTCTGATAAATTATTAGTTCCAAAGACATATATACCAAAGTGCGTTCTATTCTTTAAAACCTAAGGCTTGAGGTTGATGAGAGACTTGGAAATGCAATGGACTTTTCCAAAACCAATATTTTTTTTTAGGTATAAATACCTGATTTTTTTTTATGAAAAAATTGTCAGTAGTAGGGAATAGAGCTACAGTAGTAGATACAGAGAGGAAGTATTTTAGCATGTTTAGGATTGTAGGAGTATAAGAAACTACCATGAATTTTAGAGTGACCTTTCCATATTCATGGACAACTCGGCAGGTTGTTTTTTTAACTCTAAAAAGTCCACAAAAAGTCTCTTCTTACTTCTCCTTTCTGCACAGTAAGCCATGAAATGTGTCCCAAGAATCTTTAAGAAAATTATACTTCTATTAAAAATAATAATAATAATCCCCAAAGCTTCAAATATGCTTTCTTAAATGAGTAGACCAAAACAGGAGGATGGCATTGCTAGGGCCTGAAATACTTGCAGCAGCAGGGAAGTTGTAGTGTCAAAATGTCCATGAGGCACCAGCTAGTCAATATATATATATACATTTTCTAGCCAGAAAGTAATTAGTAATGAGGATGCACGTCCAGTCTGACCTACAAGAAAGAATCCTTTCTGACCCTAAGCTGAAATGGGAGAAAGGAGATTAAGGAACAATTCAGTAAGGTATTACCTGGTATAATTAAACACTGAATTCTGGCACTACTGTTTTCTTCAGAAATGTCAACTTTTCAGCATGTACTTATGTACGTTTCAGACACTTCGAAAAGCTAGCTTGGAAGAAGGCGATCTCTGCTTAAAGTGAGGAAGCAGATATTTTGTATTCTGTAGCCATTTGTGGAGAAGGGTTCAGTGTGTTCTCTTAAAAGAATTTCAAAAACTGTATCTTCATTTTTTTCTAGTTAACTTGTTTCAACCTTTCTGCAGTTAGACCTCAGTAACTTTTTGGTATGCCTTCTGTTTTGTTTCCCCCCCCTGCTCTGTGCTGTTATTCCGGTACAGACTTGACTAGCTTCAAATAGAGGGCAATAATCACTAGACATATACATAGCTGTAATTCCAATTAATATTTCAGATACATAGATCAGAATGCCTTTGAGAACTAGTATTTGTTGCTATGTTAAGTCTGTAAATTCCTTCTTTGAGATAAGGTACAGGTGACAAAAACAGGATACATTTTCTTTGTTCTCTGAAATTGTGTTCCTAAAGCACAAAGCTCTTCTTAGGGTGATAAAGGTTCTTTTCAAAGTGCTAGTAAATCTGTAGTGTATTCTGTATTCACCTCATATGTGAATTTGTTCTTTTTTTTGGAAATTAACGTCATAAATGGTAGGGTTCCATTGTCCAAGATGCTTGACCTCTATCGTGAAGTCAAAGGAAAAAGGTTCTTTCTGCCTTCATGTATCTCCTCTTGTCTGTGCATCATAATGTTATTCCTGTAATGCAAACTTTGTCAACATCAGTTGCAGGCTGAAAAGAATTTGTACATCTTTTTCTGGTACTTTTACTCGGAAGTTATGCTTCCTAGATGTGCTCTTATATTCCAAAGATTGAAAGGCTTCTGTAGTTTATCCATGAAATACTTTGTTTACATTGTGGGTTTTACTTCTTTTTTTTTCTAATTATCAGGTCTTCTGTTACTTGCTTTGCTTATTTCCTTTTCTTATACATTAGTTCTATATATCTCAAAGCTACAGAAAATCTGTAACCACGTTTATTTGACTTTAAAGGATTTACCTGATCCTCTTACCTGTATTTTTCTATAATACTACCAGAAATTTGTAGGAGTTTAATGAATTTTGATACAATTGCCGCATCACTATGGCTTTGGGTTCTACAGCTCTGTATTTTCTACGCACTCATACTGTTCTAGTGTTTTTATAATCAGTGATATGACAAAAATGGACAAATAATCCCAACAAAAGTCCCAGGGTTGTTCATCTTCTAATCGATCTGTGAAATTTGAGCTCAGGGTATGATGTTTCTGCAAAACATCAATAAAAATCCTTTCACCGTGACTGGGTTAGGAGTCAATAAAGGTCTTTTTTCCTTTTTACTATCAAAAGCCTAACTTTTCTTATTCTGTTATATCTTCTTTATTGCAGAAGAGTTATCTCTAAGCATCTCTGTTTCAAATTGCCAGGTCCAGGAGAATGTGGTGAGTCATATGCATTGTAAAATTAATGGTGTTTATTTACCTGGGTATTTTAAAGTAATTGGTAGTAATAGTATGTGAAGGAAAAAGCAACACCAGGGTATTGAAGCTAAAGAAGTCTGTATTATATGCCTAACAGGAAGTAATCTACTTACCTGGCACAGCTGATAGTTTGTTTTGTATGTCCCTGTATACGATGTGGTTAAGCGGAACCACTTCAGGGAAGGCTTCTTTTTTTTCCACTCTATTCAGGGTAATGATGGTACCCTTTTTATGTATTTTATCATAAAATGTAAATACACCTTAGCCAATACTAACTAATATGCTCATGAACACTTTGATTATGCCTAATACTTAATGATTTCTTCTTTTCATGCATTAGGATATCAGCTCTGTGTACCAAATATTTGCCGATGAAGTGCTGGGTTCCGGTCAGTTTGGTATAGTATATGGAGGTAAATTATATTAGATTCCATTATTCATTTAGTTAAGGTAGAGTGACTGCTTGATATAATTAGCCTTTTCATATTTGCTTAGCTGTATCTAGAATGTCTAGGTGAATTTTATCTTATTAAAAGTTTTGTTTGGGTTACTGTGATTTAGTCTCTTTGTGGTTTTATTTATAGTATTTACATTTTTTTTTTTTTGCATTTAGAGTTTTGCATTGCATCAAAATCAGTTTAGAATATGCATCATGTTTTGACTAAGTTTAAAAACAAAGCAATCTCTAGTCCAAATTTGGCCTTTGTTGATGATTTTTATTCAACTTGCAAATTCTAACACTGTTGTCTGTATTATACAGTGTAAGAAGTCGTGTATTTAAAGAGGCTGTCAAGTATACCTGTTATTTTTATGGATATCTGAGAGAAGTAGATGAAAGAATTGGAAGAATACATGTTTTAGTTTGTGCTTTAACAGTACCTTATGCAGACAGTTTCAGTACAAATTTTTGTCACCAGGATAAAATAGATGGAGGAATTCTTTGTCAAGAGGTCTCAGCTTTAGACTTCGGTTGTAGTTTTATCGCTTTTATATTTAAAAGCTTTCATTGCAACAAAGAACTTCTTTATAGTGTGTAAGCATGAAAAGAACAAATATTAGAAATACGTCATATGAACCCTGCTCTAATTTAAAAAATTTTTTTTTATAAATCCCATATATTGTATCTCCAGTGTTGAGAAAACCACAGACCATAAATCTGGAAAGGAAGAAAAGAAGGATAACTAATGATTTAAGAGTGGGAACCTTTCTGCTTCTGTCACATTGTCTTTCTAGTCAGGAAATACTGTGGCTATGATTCTTCTGTGTGCCGATATTGTAGTTAAATACTTTTTGCTATTACTTCAGTATTGTTTGATGGAAATGCAACTTGATGGTCTGGTTTATATCACTCTTGAGAGGTCGTGGGGTCTCCCTCCCACCTCTGGATTTCTTAAAGCGTATTGTGAATTGAATTATGCTTCTTTTCTTATGAATAGAATGTACATAGATTCAGACAGTAGTTTAATGTTTTGATTTTACTTCGATATATACTTCCTAAACTGCATTTTAGGTAAACCTCAGCTTGGTATTTTTCATGATTCAATGAAATGACATACATAATAAATACTTACGTAAAAGGTTTTTATCATATTCAATCTTTTTCACTTAGTGATGTTTCAAAACATATAGGACATGCATACTCAATTTCTTAAGATAAAATCACAAGTTGAAAGAGCAAGAAAAGAGAATACAATAATATTCTTTTGCTGGCTCTGCACACTGCTTAATTGTGACTGCTGTTTGGGGAGACTGGATCTGGCAACTTTGAATTGTCTTCTCCCCACCTTTATAGACTTACTAAAATAATAATAACAAAATCTGTTGTTCAGAGAAATACAAAGGTAAAATTAAGTTGCTTCCATTGTTGTCTCTCTTCTCCCCCCACTTTCTGGACAAACGTTAGACTTCTACAGATTGGAAGTCAAAAAATTATAGGATACTGATATCTAACTGGTGTTTCTTCCTGTGAGAATAGTTTCCCTCTGCTTCTTCTATTTCAGTTCATTTTGAAGGGTCTGAAAAATGGGGACTTATGGGGGAAAAAGAATTCTTGACAGTTTCTAGCTGATGTTAAACTTGCCCTGAAACCTGGGGTAGTTTTTACATCAGAAAAGGAATTTTCAGGCTGCCTTTCTGTTAATATTTCTTCATGTTCTTTTAGCTTGTGTAGTGAAGTGTGTTGCTAGTTTGGTGTTTTTGTTTTATGTTCTCTTGCAACCTTGTGTTTGTCTTCTGGGTTTTCTGATGGTATTTCTGCTATTTCTATTTGGTAACTTTGTTAACCCTTTTGGACCTTGAGTGATGTCTCCATTAACTGCCTTACTTCCTCCGGTGGAGATAAGCCTGATTTTGAGCCTTTATGCATGGTGACCTTTAAGGCAGGAACATGACTTGCTCCATGCAGCAGCCTTCAGGAGCAGTTCCTCTGCCCTGCTGCCTAAGCCCTGGCCCCCAGCACTGACTGCAGAGCAGCAGGTGAGGCGTAGCTGGGCCCTCCGGAGCCCTGCCTCTAGCTGTGATGGTAGAACGCCCTGTGCTGCTTTGTGCCGTAGCCGTGTGCGTCATCCCTTCTTCTAAAATGGCTTCCAGACCTTTCACTGAGCAGATAATTGCTTTCTTTTTCTTTGGTATAGGCTGGCTTTATCTGTATTAGTTTAGTATTAAATGTCCTAAATTATCAAGGTCTTTCAGTGTGCGTTCCCATTAACGTCCCTGATTTGGATGTGAGAGAAAACATTTCTAGCAGTTATGGGGAAGCTGGGTAAGCATTTACAGCTTACCCCCTTAGCCCTTGAAACATCCTGTGTATTGCAGGATGCTTCTCATTTAGCTGGTGCAGGTTGCAGCTGGGACAGTATTGCCATTATTATTCCTTTTTTTTGTTTTTATCTTTAACTACAAACTTCTCAAGCTTCTTGATGACAACAGACTGTCTCCTGGGTGTTAACCTTTTCTTCTTCATGGCACATAATTACCCCCAGTTCCTGCAGAATATTAGGTATAACTTCCTGTGCACACAGAGCCTGTAAAGGTATCTGCTGAAACCACTGGAGAAGACCTTTTTTTTTTTTTTTCTTTTACACAGAAGAGAGGCGAGATTCTCATGTAGGTAGCACTTACTGATGTGTGAGTCCCTTCCACATGGAAAAACTCCACATAATACATCTAACATCAATGTGCATGTCTGAGAGCAGTGTAGTAACCAGTTTAAATTTATCTACAGCCCTCATATTGAGGTTGATTACTTCTGGTTATCCACATACTAGCTGCAGTTTTAAATACAAATATAGTGATATTGTACATTTGTACAAAATATACCTGTTTCTCCAAAAAGGAATTTCTGCTGTAATGTTTTATAGCTATGAATTGCTTCTGCCTTTTGATGTCTGACTTTCTGTTCAGGAAAACATAGGAAGACTGGAAGAGATGTAGCCATCAAAGTCATCGACAAGATGAGGTTTCCAACTAAGCAGGAAAGTCAACTTCGTAATGAAGTAGCCATTCTCCAGGTACAGAAATATTTTTGTATCACTTTTGAGTTTGTGTCAAGTCAGTCTTTCATAAGATATTGTAATGTAAGTGCTCTAAATTGATTTCTAAATCTCTATATGTGACTTCTCAGTCTTTTTATAAGAGGGAATCTTCTTTTTAGTAGAGGAACTCCTGACTGTTTGGTAGTGTTGATAACTTGGGGGTGGTATCTACTGCATATAGGGGAGCCACTGAAGACGTGTACTTTGGCTCCATGTTGTCTCCCTCAGGCAGCAGGAAAATAATATTTTTGGCTGTCTTTTGCTAATGGCCACTCTAAGTGGTATGTTCTGCACTCAAACTACTGAGTGTATCAAGTGTAAAATTAACCATTACAGACACATTTGTGTTAAAACGAATTAGTCTTAGTAGTGATAGTTGGCATGTTTCATGTGGTGACATGTATGTTTCAAGTTAATTTCTTGCCTCTGACATTTTGTTTTTCATTTTTAACTCTCCACTTAACTACTTTTTGATTTGTGGTACAACATTTCTATGTAATTCAGAATATATCATGCTGTTTTATTTTAGTTATGTACCTCTATTACTTTATTTTAGAATTTGCATCACCCTGGGATTGTGAACCTGGAGTGTATGTTTGAAACCCCGGAACGGGTCTTTGTTGTGATGGAAAAGCTGCATGGTGATATGCTAGAGATGATTCTTTCCAGTGAGAAAAGTCGACTTCCAGAACGAATAACTAAGTTCATGGTCACTCAGGTTGGCATTCAGTCTTCCTTCCTTGAGAGGAAAGGCTAGATTTGTCTTTTAAAATTATGTGAGAATGGAGTTTGGAGAAGGGGTTTTCTGTATTGTTATATAAGAGACAGCACAGGGGGCTGTATATCTAATGGCAGTTGAATAAATATGGAAAGATTTTTGAATGTTGGTTTTTTTGCCCTTCTTTCCCAAGACTTAACATTATGGGCATCCAAAGATGCACATCAAAACTGTAAGTATTCAAAAAGACAGAGAGGGTTGGGAAAAATAAATAAATTAAAAGGAAATAAAAATGTCCTGCTTTCAGCTGAATTAAACCACAACACAAAACCATCAGTTCCATGTTTTTTCCACGTCAGTTCCAGCCTATTGATTGGAAAAAATAGTATTTGCACAGTATATGCGGGTTAATTCTCGAAGCTTATGTTGATACAAATTATTGTACTGCTTAGTGTGTGGCTTTTGATACTTTTGATCCATTTAAATAGTTTTGAAAATACTCTTTTTTTTTTTTTTTTTTTTTTTTTGTCTTTTTTTT
>VXAA01005831.1:46347-57983 GCA_013399115.1 Anseranas semipalmata
TTTTTTTGGGGGGGGTGGGGGTGATGGGCAGTAGCACACTTTGGAGATCAAGCAGAGATTTCTCAGTTTAAAATATACTTCTTTCGCAGGTGAAGCTGTGTGATTTTGGCTTTGCACGTATCATTGGTGAAAAATCTTTCAGGCGCTCTGTGGTGGGGACACCTGCTTATCTTGCTCCTGAAGTGCTCAGGAGTAAAGGTTACAACCGCTCTCTAGACATGTGGTCGGTTGGAGTTATTGTCTATGTGAGCCTTAGTGGTACATTCCCATTTAATGAAGATGAGGATATAAATGATCAGATTCAAAATGCAGCATTTATGTACCCACCAAATCCTTGGAAGGAAATTTCTAGTGAAGGTAAAGAAATGAACTTTCTTTATTAGAATGTCTTTATGTGTAGATAACACATTCAAATACTTAACTGCAAGGTTAAGTAAGGTTAAGCAGGAGTGCAAACATTATTAATAGTTTGGGTTTTGTAGGCTATGCCAAAATGGCTAAATATGAGCTGGCATATATTTCTGAAAGACAAAATGTCAAATACCGTGTTTTAGATCATTTTCAGAGGAGAAGGAGCCAACAGATTTAGCAAGAAAAACTGATCTAATGACTTAACTGCATGAATGAGGAGTGGGATAAATAACCCCAAACTCCCCAAAAATCCCAATGGAAAGTTAAATCTTGCATGAGCATTTGCTGAACACTGATCACTTAAAACATACTTTATCTAAACTTGATATATAATTACAGAAATGTTTTGAAGTTGAATCTGGAGCTTTAGTTTTGTACATTAGTAAGTGAAGCAAAACCTGGATCTAAATGTCAGATCTGAACAGTCTAGAAGTTTACAAAGTTGGTCTTCAGAGCTAATATCAATTTTGTTGTTATTAATGTATACATGATTAATACACAGGTAGATGTGAAAGGACAGAACATTATACAAATAGTGGAAGTACCTACATCATTTTGGAACATAGGATTATGCTCAAGCTTTGTTTAGACACTTCTGAAAAGCTTTTAGTATTTCTATCAAAGGGAAAAAAATACCAACCAAAAACAGGTTACCCCACGCCTATTTTGTAGCCTCATTTAACATAAGCAAAGGTAAATATAAAATTCAGGAGCTTGATTTATTTGAAGAGTTCAGTAGGACACGTGCACACGCACACATGTGCTTCGCTTTCACTACAGCGTGTGAATGATAATAGATGTGGTTAGTATTTAAACAATATAATTGTTCTATTCCTCTTTGTCAGCCATTGATTTAATAAACAATTTGCTTCAAGTGAAGATGAGGAAACGTTTCAGTGTTGACAAATCCCTTAGTCACCCGTGGTTACAGGTAAAATGATGTGCCTTTATCACTATGCTTATAATGGGTGAATAATGATTTTTGGATTAAATCCTTCAAATGCTTATTAAAACTGTTCCTATTAATGCTTGTTAACAAACATCTATGGAGGCTTGAGTATTTCTGTTTTTAGCTTAATATTTTATGTGCTCCAGGATTCTGCCCAGTTCTTAATGATCTCTTTCCTCAGGGAAAATTGCTCACCACTCCTTGCCCCCCCACACCCCCCATATCCCCCCTTTCTTATTCCCCGCCTGACACTTGCATGGACTTTCACTTTTCTGCCACTTCTCCTGAATGCGGACAGTGATGAATGCATGGAGCAAAACACAAAAATGCTGCAAACAGTATAGAGACAAATGTTGTTCAGTGTTGAAGAAGATTCACAAGCTAGTGTGTGCTATAGTTTGTAGTCGTTTTGGAAGAGAATCGAAATAGAATTTAATAAATAACTTAAAATACCTTACACAACTTGAAAGACATTAAGGGGAAAATCCAATTAATTTTGGGTACAAACTATACTGGAAATAGTCCCACTTCATGTATATGTATATATACAAGTAGTTTTATAGTAAAACTCACATATCTGTCTTGTTACAGTTTTCATGATTTCTAGTATTACAGCCTTGGACACTAGCCTCTTTTGTTTTGAACCCTTTTTTGACGTACCTTTTTTTTTTTTTTTAAAAACAAATCGTGTTCATTATATCTTGTGGTTATATTACAAGTAAAGAGACAAACTGCATGATTTATCTTTGGGAATATAGGGCTGCTGTTTCTTAAACTGCTTCCTTGAGTCTCTTTTACTCCTCAGGATTATCAGACTTGGCTTGACCTCAGAGAATTTGAAACACGCATTGGAGAGCGTTACATTACCCATGAGAGTGATGATGCGCGCTGGAAAGAACATGCGTATGAACACAACCTTGAGTACCCCCAGCATTTTATTATGGCTCCTAATCCAGATGACATGGAAGAAGACCCTTGATTTATTCGTTTTGCTAAATTACAGCAAAGATGGACACTCCAAACAGAAACTGAAGATAAGTTTTGGAACAACTGTTGCTCTTTCTGAATGCTGTACACAAAGTTCAGTGTACAAAGCCTCAGAGGATCCTGCATTGACGTGGGGATAGACTGTCGCCCAACAAGCTTTTCTCCAGCTCTGACTTAAACTGAGTAGTTATTGGACAGTGGAATAAGCCCCGTTGGGTAACATTACACCAAGCTGTATGGCTACAAAGCCATTACTGAAGTGGAATGTGTACAGTTTGAATGGTTTGCGTGTTTTTCAAGTTTTTTTTTTCTTTTGTAGCCTACACAGTAAGAATTTTGTAATGGTTTCCTAATCCCTATTTAGTAGGCCATAGAGGACTGTTTTCTGTTACTTAGATACATCTCCCGTTTCCTAGACTGTGCATTGTGAAAACAGACTGTAAAAGGAAAACAGTGCAGAATACCTTGGCTAATGGCAAAACATGGCGGTTTAGGGTTGAATATGGCTTCAGAGATGAAGGAGTAATTTGCTGCTGTTAAGACAGTTAAGTATGTCTGTCTTTGCCCTAACTGAACTTTTTCCAGATACCAAAAGAAAAGAAAACCCCATGACTTCTTACATTCCTCTTGAAATGCTGACTGACAATCTGAAGAGACGACAATCAAAGCTGTGCTAGTCCTTTATTTTGTCTGTTAAAACAGAGCAATAAGCCACAATGGTGTGTTGCTGTGCAAGGCTGGCACATGTCATCGATACACACCAAAGGCATTTTGCCTTAAAACCACAGAAGTAGTGCACAGAGAGCACACAAGACTTGATGTAGCATATCCTTTCACTCTGGAAAAAGTTTCTAGCAGAAGGATGTGGAAAAATAGGGAAAAATACATGCAGCTTTCTTCTGTTGTTTTGAATAACTAAATTTTAAAATTTTCTAGTATTTTTCTAATTTTTTTAAGGTTCCCTGGACTTGCATCAGGAGTAGTTTGTAGCCTGCTAGCTTATATCTTAATTTTGTTCAAAACCTAGGTATGACAAAATCACCTGTTGTTTCTGCCAGGGCAGCTGGACTGTAAAAGAAAGGGCTTTGCCTTCCAACCTTAACCTGCAGCCCCTCCTGTCCTCCTTACTGTGCTCAGCATTGTTGTTTTGTGCCGAATGAAGAGTCCAAAACAAACTTGTAATTCAGTTTGTTTTGCAGATGCCTCACTTGATGGATTCCCAGCCACTTACTGGACTTGTGGCACAACAGAGAGGAAGCAGCAATATTCTTCGGAAATGATTCCCTAGGAGGATAGTGTAACAGTTAAAATTCATTGTATTTCAAGGAAGTTTGAGGCCTTGAATGCTAAATGCAGATGGAAGAGTGTTTTTTTTTTTTTTTTTTTTTTTTTTTTTCCCCCCCATCCTACTTAAAAATGGAATCTTTTGTGTGGGAACAACTGATTTGCGCTACTGGAAGGTGCTGGATGGCTGTACATATCGCTGATGTGCCAAGCTGCTTAACTGAAGCTTGGTTTAAAATACTCTTAAAAATACTGATACAGGCTTGAACTGCAAAGGCAGTGGGAGACTTTGGGGTAGCTCCTTTCTTTCCTACAAAGATTTTTTTTGCATGTAGATAAGTGGTTTTTTTTTTTTTTTTCCAACTGTTGTTCAGGTAAGGAAATAGGTGAGCAGACATCTTCTGAGCTGTTAGATATTCATAAAATTTTACAAAGTTCTTCTGGGGCTGACAGCTGCTTGCAGTGACAGTGAACTGGCAGTAAAGTCAGTGGCAGCTGCAGAAGTACATACCTGTGGGCAGGTTTGGGTCTTGAACCTACCTTTCTGTTTCCAGTTGCCCTTAATCTAACTGCTACTGCATTTTGTAGGTATCTAAGCTGATTAAAGCTGAAGTCTGGCTTCCCTGTTAGGATACATCTAACTTTGCACAAAACTTTTGGTGCAATCTGCATAGCAGTTTTCTACAGCCACCAGTGGGCAGAGCATTTCCGCCCTTCCTCTCACACATCCTCTCCCCTAGCACGTGTTTTTCTCAGGTTTGTGCAGGGGACTTGCTTGAGGGCGGTCCATGCCACTCCTGCACTGGGGGGTCATTCTTCCCCTTTCATGCTGTCAAAGCGATATAAAGGAATTCAAAAGGAGCAGAATTTGTCCCTTAACCTTGCCATCATGTTCAGGTGAAGCTTTGGGGCTGATTCTTCTCAGAGAGGCACTATTTTTAATCTTTGGAAACAAAACAATCGCCTGTGAAGGTGGTAGTCTAGTGTTGGCCCAGACTTGGCAAGGGAAGCACTGTTGTTTTTTTTTTTTATTATTATTATTTTTATTTTTTTTTTATTCTACCACCCAAGTGACCAAATTTCAGTGAAGCCATTGCTATCTTTCCATCCCAACTGTAATACTGTAGATACAGTCTGGTTTTAAGCTTCAGATTTTGAACGTGAGCTGTCACTTCAGGTTTTCCTTTTTTTTTTTTCCTTTAAGGGAGGAAAAAAGCCAGCTCAGTTGCTTGAAAAGCACAACACAGAAGAAAGGGCTATAATGAAAAAAAAAAAAAAAAAGGACTGGCTGGCGTCTTTCCCCATGAAGTCTGCTTTGTGCTACAAAAAGTTATATGAGCTATTTATTCTTAAGTTGTATTAAAAAAAAAAAAATGCTGTTGGCCTTTGGAGTGGATTACCTGACAATATATGTAGATATGCAGACTTTTGGGGCCAGACAATAGAAGCCACAAGCTAGTAGTGGAGGAACCAAAAAAAAAAATCAGGCATACATTAGAAGTAAACTTTCTTCATTGAGTAGTAAAAATAGCTGAATTTTTTATTCCCTTTTTTCTACCTTTACTGCAAACTTTGACAGCAGTAGGTTATAGTGTTTAATATCTTTACCCCTAGATGAATTAAGTTGCGTTCATTCAATAGTGCTATGATGATGATAGAAAAAAGCTCATGTAAAATTTTATAGCCTCAAAAGGACACTGTCAAGTACTTTTATATTTTTATACATCCCATTGTTTGTAAATATCCTCTGATAAGCTTGAAAATAAAATTTATTTCCCTATCAGACTCGTTCTTTTTATTTACATGAACTCTCTCCTATCAAATGTTCTTAAAGTAAATGTTTCTTCATAGTTCCTTGTTTGTGGATCTGTCTGGCATTAGATATACCCTGCTGTGGGAATTCTGTTAGCAGGTGCTTTCTATCAAAACTTTTTTTGCATACTTCCCATTACCATTCTATTTATTTAAAAAAAAAAACCTACAATGATGTCAAGGCATGTTGTTTTGAGCAAGTACCTCAGCTGAGTACAGTTAAAGTTTCAGATCATGTTTGTCACTGACAAATTTTAACTTGATTCCACTAGTGAATACTTCACTCAGCTCTGCAGTAAGACCCCTGACACGTTGTTCATTCTCCACTCTGTGTACACTGATTTCTGTATGTGTAGTCTTTGATTTCTACATGCACTGCTTGGCACTAGATACTCTCTACCAAAATGTGCCTAGGCCCTGAAGTGTAGGCTGGTGTGAGAAAGATTGGGGTGAGGAAAACTGCCTGGAGAAAGTGTGACATTTCATGTGCTTTCAGTTCAAAGATTAATCAAAATGCTTAGTTCTTACCTTACTGCTTATATAGCTATGTACCGATTACATTATTGCAAAAGATTTAATATGTGAAACCAAAAAATGCATAGGACTTGATTCCTTTTTACATTTTTTTTTTTTTATTTAATAGGTTGCTACCAGAAGCTACCACTATTAGACCTTTTCGTACAGCAAGTGAAATTACTTCAGTAAGAGTTCACCAAATCCAGCAACAGGCGGCAGGAGAGACTTGGATTGCGGATTATGGTTCTTGTAAGGATGTGTAAGTCTGCGATGAGGCAGCAAGGCAAAAAAATTAAAACAGTCTCCCATTTTCTTAGGGTTCATCAACATATCGTAGCTGCGGAGTAACTGCTCCTGAGTTGCTGAGTCATGTGAATTCTGCAAGAGCACCTAAAAACAAAAAGGTAGGTTGTAGCCTTTCCTGCTTGCCTATAAATTCCCTCATACCTGCAATCTCTCAGTGCATTCTTTCATTTATGCTAGTATAACAGTGCCATAATGTTCAGTAAAACTGGTGAGCTCGCTGGCAGAACTCACATTAATTTATGTAGCAAAATTTTGCATTAAACACTCCTAAATATAGTATGATCAGTTCACTTTGAGGGATCCAGAGTAATGTATGTCTAGGAGAAGCAGCTCTGTTTTCTCAGACCTACAAGTAGTTTTAAATGACTTTTTATAAAAATCTGATTTTAAAAGAAGTTCTCTTGCTGCTTAAGAGCATTGCTTGTGGATTAGGAGTGTGATATATACCTGTAAACACTATTGTACCTGCAATCGGAGGTCAATGCCCATGTTTTTTAAAAACTCCCGTTGTTTTATGGGGCCCAGTGTGGCTATTTTTCCCTGTGTCATCTTTCGAAGATAGCTGAAATCAACATCTGCTGTCAGGTCTGCTGTACCTGGAGCTCTCAGCACATCATGAAGTTTGTGATCCCGGAAACCCTGAAAAATTAGAAGATTATACTCAGGTGGACTCCTAGTCACCAAAGTTGGGTCTAGCAAAGCTGTAAATGTAGCAAGGGCCCAAATCATCCTTCCCATCCAACAGGAACCCCGTGAGCACTGATTAAATGAGAATTCAATTACTCACTTTTATGGTTGCAGCATAATACAGTTTTTGCTATTATGTCCACCCAAGAGCTTTCTTGTACAGGAACTTAACGATCCAAGTGAGAAAGAAAAGATAACTGAGTATTTTAGTATAGTACTTCAGGGTAAACGACTCACCCGGAAAGTGTCAGTTTTGGTTCCATCATGACCATAATCAGCAATCAGTGCGGCCCCACCACACTTTTCTATGCGACAGGCAAGCCTCTGAATGAGGACACCAGCCTCGGGACATACTTCCACGTGATCTCTTGTTTCTTCAGGCTAATGCAGAGTTCAAAGATCAAAATACCTGTATTAGCAAACAAGTATGGGGCAAGAGTGTTTCATGTTAGACTTGCGACTGTTGTCATTATTTGGGCACAGAGGTCCAGGGGTATACTCCAGGCTACCTATCGGCTGAACTACTTTTTGCTAATGGTCACTTTCAATTAGTGTTTTCTGAGTTCTTGATTTCCTTCATCTCTTGTACAGCCCAGAGTTAACTGGAATGAGTTTTGTAATAAGTGAGAATACCTGCAATGGGTGAAACTGCATTACTGTGGTAATGAAGCAATTAAAATAGTGTTTCTTCCATGTGTAAAATCTTGTAGGTGGTTTTAATCTCAATTACTCCATTTTGTAACTTTAAGAATCCAGTGAACTTTAGAGAGGGGAAAAAAAAAAAGTCTTAGACGCTTGCCATTAAAGGCCAGCATAGCATGTGTACCCAATGAATATGTACGCAAGAGGTTGAGAACCTGGCTTAGGCAGGGCCAGTATTGAGACGGTGAGGTGACAAATGCAACACGAACTCTTTGTTGCTTGCTGCCTCTGTAAAGTGTCTGTTTAAGCCCCAATTTTGCTACATTTGATGTACAAGTTTTATTTTTGTGCTGTATGGTCACAGTGCACAAGGTTAAACGCTGGTGGAAGTTTTGTAAAATAAAAATTGTAACTATCTACTCATTAATAGATGGAGAGGCTTCATGACTTGAAAGCATAATGATCAAGTTACGAACGCTGACAGGTATAACCTTACCTGAATAAAGTTTTCTGTTGCAGGGGTACTGGATGGTGACAGGACAAACCGCAGCTGGTCAGGAACTTCTGGATCTATATCAACCAACACCTCACGCCAGCCTTTCTCTGTTCTCTGTTTAATGAGCCCAGAGTACTCATTTTACACTCTTGATAGGTACACAGTATCTTTGTTCATTTGATTGAACTCATATGGCAAGCATTTTCTCAAGTTTTAAGAACATAATATTCTATTAACAGTTATGTATTACTATTTAATCTCAATAACTGCCTTGCAAAAAGCTTGTGGCAGAGACTGGTCTGTAGATTTAATAAATACAAGTTTAATTAAAAGGAATCAATAAGGCTGCTGAGAAAAATGCTGCCTCTTCTACTGACAGTGCACTGTTTAACTTATCAAAATAAATTGTCAATAACTTCATAAACTAATTATGAAATTGAAGTTGAAAGGTTCTTCTGAATCACGTCTAGACTATTTTGCTATTCACATTGCCATTCAAATGAAAACCATTCAAAGCATTGTCTTTGTTAGTAGTGATACATAGAATAACATTGAAATTAAAGCCTTATTAAGGTAGCGTAAGAAATGCAAAAAAAAATTACTTATCTCAGCAAAAAGACGTCTTTAGATTTCTAAAAGGTTTTTGCATTCAAAAACAATTAACTTTACAGCTGAACGAAGCCTTATTTGTCCAAGCTTAGTTAGAAACATTTTATCACCATAGTCAATGCAAGTGTCCAGTTTGGCACCATAATTCTATTCTACTGCAAAGAGAAAAGGCCTTTAAGTTGATGGTTACATTTACAACATTCTTCTTGCTATACCTGAAACTTATGTATTGGCAGGGCATCCAGAAACTCATGTGCTAAGTAGAAGCTGTAACCTGTGGGAAGGTTAAAATAAATGCACTAAGTTGTTAATGCTTCCACAACAGTTTCCAGTTGGAAATTAAAATGTTTTTTTTTTATGAATTTTAATGCATTAAGCTAGTTAATGTCACTGTGAAATAATTATTATTCCCAGCTTGGACACGTTAAAGACAACATTTCTGCTGCTAGCTATAGCTTCCAGTGCATGATTTTATTTTAGATCTGTATCTCATGAAAAGACTTTTTAGTTTGTCATTATTTAGACAAAGCCAGTGAATGGTTTCCCCAATAAAAAAAAAAAAAGAAAGAAGACAAAAAAGGCTTTTCTTGGCAAATAAAAAAATCAAAATATATGAAATTGGGTAGCTATCCCAAAATGAAGTTATGATTCTCAGTTATGAGAATCTGAGTCAAGATCCTGCCTCAGACTCATACAGGAAGTAGGAGCTAATATGTATAACTACTTTTCTACCCATTATGAAGGCTAGCAGCGATGTCCCCAGTTATCAAAAACTACAAATGGAGGGAGGATGCCATCACTGTAACAAGATGTTCAAGCTCCTTACCTTGTGGTACATCTTGAATGTCTCTGTACCAGTAAATTGGGATTCCAGTCTTGCTGATGCCTTTCATGTAAGCAGATTTGTCCTCAGGGTTTGACTGCACCTTCCCTCCTGTCAGCATCTGTGCTTGGATCTCACTGAGTTTGGGACTGACTTCTACCAGATGAATAGAGATATCACATTTACTAAGTAGAGAGGCAAGCTGGCTGAAGACCTACAAAGGCAGATGAATTCTATTAGGCAGTTACATGCTGTATATCTTAGAGGGTTACAAATTAACCCTTACTCACATTATATTAAAGATAAAAGATTGTTCTCTTTTGTTCAATAAAATAGTCTCAGTAGAAAGGACTGCATTTTGCTCCTCTAGAAGGAAAATGGAAATTCCTTCATTAATTTTAATAAAAGCTGCTATGCTTCTAATAAAGCAGCAACTTTAACTACATAGAACTACAAGATACATTCTATGGTAATAAGGACACAAAATGTTAATTTAAAAGAGTAGTAGCCTCTACTATCTTAGAGGAGCTAGCATTGGGAGAAAAATGGTTCAATTTTCCCAAACAGCGTAAACAAAACATGCTCGATATTACATGTTTCACTATGGTTATTTGGGCTTTTTCATTAGCATATATAAATAAAATAAAACTTCTTCTGAAGTACTAAATCCCATTAGCAATTTGTTTTTGACTCAGTAGTATTTTAACTACTAGATAGCCATACACAAGTGATAGAACAGGAGGGGTTAACTCAGAGGCAATAAGCCCCTGAAATCCTCAGAGGAACCTAATGCAGCTTCACTCCTGCACTCGTGTCCTCCCTGCTCCGTGCTGCTGCTTGCACTAGGGGCCTCCCACTTATGCACAGCAGCACCCTCCTAAATGGTTTTCCAGTTTGGATAATATCCTTCCATAAATAAATGATCTGTGACGGAACATTCCTGCCCTCCCTTTCCGCCAAGCGGTGTTTGCAAGGTTGCATGCGTGCCTGTGCAGCACGCACACACCAGCCAGCGTTCTGCTGTCAATAGAGGAACCTGGTCTCTTCGCTGAACAGCAGACATGCAGATATTTTAACTGGATTCTAGGCTGCAAATCTGACTGCAACAATTTGGTTACTACAGAACATTAAAACCTGAGAGCAGCACCTTATTTCTTCAGATTTCAGTGTAGCTACAGAATAAAGCCAGAATAGAGAGTATTAACGTTAATTTTCACCTACCCGTAATATATCGTCAGTAAGAGCACCCGTCCCTGGGCCTAGTTCCACCAGCTGGAACGCATTCGGTTTGCCAGTGGCTATCCACTCACTAACGTACCAAATTCCTATTAACTGACAGTGAGAAACAACACAAACAGAGTTACAAGTGGGACTTCAGAACCTGTGGAAAGTGACATCCGCTTTTTGTCTGGGAATAAGTAAGACAAGCAATATTTTCTCTCAGAATGTTAAAAATCATTACGACGCATAACTTTGCCCTCTTGTCTTTAGGTGTTAGAGTCAGCGATCGTTCGCTGTCAGCCCAGCAGCAGCTCTCCATCGGGTAAGCGGTGGCACTTCTTTCTGGCTGGTGCAAGAGCGTTTATTTGAGACTCGCATGCAGGTCGCTGCCCAGCTGTATGTGAACAACCGTTCCGCGTGACGATACGTTTACCAGAATCTCAGCAGGAACAGCGTTTAGCCAATCTTCCCTGCCCTGGAAATGATGCAAAACCAGAGCGAACCAGACCAAAATCTGGAAGTGATTTTGAGTAGAGTCTTCAAACTGGGAAACGGCCTTAATTTCTCATTTATTTACGCACAGGGTCGACCTGCAGACAAGCCCAGAGGGTGCCCCAGGCCGCGCACCGGGAAAGCCCCCCGGCCTCCCGGAGACCCCCGGTTCCTCCCCCAGACCCTCGCTGTGAGCCAGCGGCGCGCAGCCGCGCCCGGTTCGCGGCCGCAGCTCAGGCAGGGCCGCCCGGAGCCTCACCTCCCCGAACACCTGGCTTATTTCGGGCGAGGTGATGAAGTCCCCGCCTTCGCCGACGCCGCCCCGCCGCGTGTAGTAGCCCTGCGGGGGGGGACGGGAGGTGAGCGCCGCGGTCCCGCAGCGCCGGGCCCCGCCCGGCCCC
>VXAA01005831.1:58527-76328 GCA_013399115.1 Anseranas semipalmata
GCGTGTAACGGCCTGTGCCGTGCCCCCGCAGCAAGACTTCCTCATGCTGTGCGCCGTGGACGAGGCGGAGGAGATGGTGGACGGCGGCAGGAGGGGCGCCATCGACGACCTGAAGGAAGGGGAGCTGGAGGCCTTCGTCAGCTCCCTGGGGCTCGGCAAGTATGCGAGGAGCTGCCTGGAGGAGGAGGAGGAGGATGGCGGCAGCGGGGCGAAGAAGAAGCCCCCAAAGAAGGAGAAAAGCAAGAAGGAAAGTATCCCTTCTTCATTAGAAGGGAAAAAGGAAAAAAAAGGCAAAGAACAAGTAAGCAGCAGGAAAGACAGCAAGAAAAAGCAAGCAGGTGGCAGTGCAGAGCAGCAACTCTCGGTACAGAAAGAGAGGCTGGAAGAAGATTTTGAGTTTCATGCTAGGCAAGTGATACTGATCAAACCAGGGGGCAAGTGGTACGAGCTGGAATACACCAGCGAGTTCTCTTCTGAGCCACAGGACCAGACGCTTCTGTCCAAGTATAAGGCCTTGGCCCAAAAGCTGTACCAACACGAGACAGATCTGTACAAGAACAAGACAGATTATCAGAAGGGGACCTCTTCGGCGTGGATGAAAACCGTGGTGTCGTCGGGTACCTTAGCTGACAGGATGGCAGCTATGACCCTTCTCATTCAGGACAGCGCTGTCCACAGCCTCCTGTTCGTTGAGAACTTGGTAAACCTCGTAAAGAAGAAGGGCAGCAGGCATCAGAGCCTCATGGCTTTGGATACTTTCAGGGAGCTTCTCATTTCAGATCTCCTACCAGACACTCGAAAACTGTGGTCTTTCTCACAGCGTCCGTTTAACAACATAGAGAAGATGTCGAGTGGCAACAGGGATTCAAGAGACAGGCGACTGATACTGTGGTACTTCGAGCATCAGCTGAAACTGCAGGTGGCAGAATTTGTGCAAGCGTTGGAAACACTGAGTCACGATTCCCTGACAGCAACAAAAGCCCGAGCGCTGGCAGCTGCCCATGAGCTGCTCTGTAACAAGCCAGAGCAGGAGAAATTTCTGCTTGTTCAGCTGGTAAATAAACTGGGAGACCCTCAGAACAAAATAGCCACCAAAGCCTCGTATCTTTTAGAGACATTACTTCACAAGCATCCAAATATGAAAGGAGTAGTGTGCAGTGAGGTGGAGAGGCTTTTGTACCGCTCAAACATCAGTGCGAAAACTCAGTATTATGCCATGTGCTTTCTAAATCAGATAGTCCTCAGTCACGAAGAAACTCCCTTGGCTAACAAACTGATAACTTTGTATTTCTGCTTTTTTCGGAACTGCATTAAGAAAAAAGACATTGAATCCAAAATGCTCAGTGCTCTTCTTAGTGGGGTGAACAGAGCTTACCCTTACGCTGAGACTGGTGATGAGAAAGTGAAAGAGCAGATGAACACCTTGTTTAAAGTTCTGCATCTCGTGAACTTCAGTACCAGTGTCCAGGCCCTGATGTTACTATTTCAGGTTATGGACTCTCAGCAGACTGTATCGGATAGGTACTACGCAGCACTATACAAGTAAGTGACAGGTTTGGATTTTTGGTATAAATTTCATTTTATGAAGTAGTCACTGTTCATTTAAAGTAATTTCAACTTGTAGAAACACCTATGTTGCTTTTAAGATCTTACGAATTGTGTGTCTCACTGGCTAAACATTTCTAACATTTCTGATTTTCTCTATGAGCTAGAAGAAAATGTGTGTGATTTCTTTTACTTAACATGGGGATAAGGCAAAAGGCAGTGCCAGGTCCTGAGAACAAGACTTAACCTTCTGGTAGCATGTTTTAATTCCAGATATATTTTGAAACTAATTGCTAATTGCTTCTTCTGAAATCACTTTTACAGGTAGTGTGTTTTAGTCATGTAATAGCCTAAAATCCTGTTGCCTTTTTTTCCGTGAAAAAATACCATGTCAACAAAATCCTTAGGTGATTTAATTTGTTGAGTTGGGAAATGTTGTGTTATAAAAGTATCTCTTTACTGTCCCAGCTGATTGTTTAGACTCTTCATAAGATCCTTACAGGCTTCTGTTTAGTTGCTGCTGATTTTAGAAAGGGAACTCAGGTTCTCGCAGAACATTCAGTGCAGTTAGGGGCCTTCCTCTGCCAGGTAGCCTGGAAGAAAGTGGAATTGGAAATGGACTTGCCAACACAGATATCTGGACTGATTCTGAAGCTTGCTAATTGGTGACCATTTTCTTTCTACTTTTTTTGAACATCTGAACAGATCAGATTAGTTTCTCACTTTGTATATCTTCAATTTTTAAACTTTTATGTTGAACTCAGTTTCTCTGTATTTTCTTTTTTACATTTTTTTCATGTACTGATACAGTTTTTTTTTTTTTTAATCTTCAGTATTTCATATATACCTACAAATATTACGCAGCCATTGACATTTCAGGGTTGATCATAATGGTTTGGAGTACTGGAGAATAGGCTGTAACTGGTCTTCTGGATACCAGTCTGAAAAATGTAGATAACTGTTGTTGGTAGCAATTGTTCTCCTATGTGCATTATGGCAATTAACAATATTTTCTCGTGTGTTTTCTACAGGAAGCTTCTAGATCCTGGTTTAGCAACCTGCTCAAAGCCATCCATGTTTCTTAATCTTGTCTATAAGTCCCTGAAGGCAGACGTAGTGTTACGGCGAGTGAAGGCCTTCGTGAAGAGGTTACTTCAAGTCACTAGTGGGCAAATGCCACCCTTCATTTGTGGAACCCTGTACCTTCTGTCTGAGCTTCTGAAAGTAAAACCAGGGCTAAGGGTCCAGTTACAGGATCATGTGGTATAAGATGTTTTCTTTATTTCATTGGGTTTTCACTAGGAGCTAATTTCATAAACATCTTTCCCTAACCTGTTTCCCTTTACAAGTAATTCCTTCTTCTGGAAAGGACAGCCTTTTTAAACAGAATTTTTATGAGGGCTTGCTAACATTTAGTTGTGTTATAGGAGAAAGTACTTGAACAGTCGTAACTACATTAAAAATCTGCGTAGATGTTGTAAGCATTCTAGCAGGTCCTATGACCTTCATTCATGGAGAGAGGATTATTTTGCTAAATGTTGTGTAAATAAGCAGGTAAACATTCCTGTCCCAAAAGCTTTATCAAAACATGGGCTTCTTGTTTCTTCTGTTTGCAATGTCTGGAGTATAACTAGGCAGTATTGGATTTTTTTTTTTTTCATGAAGCGAGGAGGGACCGTTAGACTTGTGTGATGTCTGTATAACTGTGTAACTATACAGTTCAACTGGAAGTCTTGTATCGAGGCCAACAGTCTGTATTGCTGAAATACTGGCCATCATCTGTTTATATTTTTGTGAGCAGCTATTTTAGAAATATGTGCATCTTTCTGACAAATCAGGATAAAACTGGAAAAGAGAAGGTGTTCACAAGCATTTTTTGTTGTTTAGGAGTCTGATGAAGAAGAGTGCTTTAAGGATCAAGAAGAGGCTGAAGAGAATGAGGAAAAATTTGTCGATGCAGACAAAGAAGTAGAAAGGGAAGAGAGAAGTACAACAGAAAATTCTGCTAAAACAAACAGTTCGAGTTCAGCAGCCTCATGGGTGCATCACGTGAACATGAGAGGTAAATTAGCAAGAAAATACAATGCATTCAAGTCCTAACGTTCAGTAACAGTGACATGTTGATCAAAACTTTTTCGTAAAATCAATTAAAACGTTACTTTAGTTTTTCAAATTGAAGTTTGATTCAAAGTAATCGGAATCATTTTTCTTCCTCTGTCTGTTAGCTCAGCAGTGATGAAGAGACTGCATTGATCTTCTAGCTATTTTCACTTTATAGCTTAGTGTGTTTGTGCCTAAGTAGTAAACAGATTGGGGATTTTTTTGCTTCCAAGTTGAACCACCTTCAGAGTGACGTGGCCAATGTTACAGTTGTAACTGTTCATTCAATTGAAGCTTGGTAGAACAACTTGTCTAGCTCTGAGCTTTTGCCTTTACTCTTTTCCTGATGACCTTCTTGTAGAATCATAGAACCGCCTAGGTTGGAAAGGACCTTCAATATCAAGTCCAACCATCAACCTGACCTGTGGAGTCCCATCACCAAGCCATGTCCCTTAGTGCCGTGTCTCTTAAATACCTCTAGGGATGGAGACTCCACCACCTCCCTGGGCAGCTGGTTCCAATGCTTGACCACCCTCTCTTCCTAATTCTTCCTAATGTCCAACCTAAACCTCCCCTGGTTCAACTTATGGCCCTTTCCTCACATCCCATCACTTGTCACCTGAGAAAAGAGACCAACACCCTTCTTGCTGCAGGCTACTTTCAGGCAGTTGTAGACAGTGATGAGGTCTCCCCTCAGCCTCCCCCTCTCCAGACTGATCAGCTCCAGTTCCCCCAGCCACTCCTCATAACAGTTGTTTTCTGGTTCCTTCACCAGCTTTGTTGCTCTTCTCTCCACGCACTTGAGCAACTGCTGGAAAGCAGCTCTGAGAAGGACCTGGGAGTCTGATGGACAGCAGGTTAACCATGAACCAGCATTGTGCCCTTGTGGCCAAGAAGGCCAATGGTGTCTTGGGGTGCATTAGGAGGAGTGTTGCCAGCAGGCTGAGGGAGGTGATCCTGCCCCTCTGCTCATCCCTGGTGAGGCCACACCTGGAGCATTGTGTCCAGTTCTGGGCTCCCCAGTACAAGAGGGACATGGAGCTCCTGGAGCAAGTCCAGCGGAGGGCTACCAAGATGATGAGGGGACTGGAGCATCTCTCATACGAGGAGAGGCTGAGAGAGCTGGGCCTGTTTCGCTTGGAGAAGAGAAGGCTGAGAGGGGATCTTATCAATGTGTACAAATATCTGAAGGGAGGGGGTCAAGAGGATGGGGCCGGACTCTTTTCAGTGGTGCCGAGCGAGAGGAGGAGAGGCAACGGGCACAAAGTGAAACACAGGAAGTTCCAGCTGAACATGAGAAAGCACTTCTGTACTGTGAGGGTGACAGAGCACTGGCACAGGAGACCCAGGTGGAGTCTCCTTCTCTGGAGATACTCAGATTCCACCTGGATGTGATCCTGTGCAACGTGCTCCAGGTGACCCTGCTTGGCAGGGGATTGGACTAAATGATCTCCAGAGGTCCCTTCCAACCTCAACCATTCTGTGATTTTGTGAATATCCTTATAGCAAGGGGCCCAAAGCTGACCACAGTATTCAAGGTACAGTCTCACCAGTGCTGTACAGAAGGGAACAATCAATTCCCTTTTGGAACTGAGCAGGGCTTTTCAAGGGATTCCTTGGAAGCAAGTAGGAATTCACCTGTGTGACTGATCATACTCTGGGCCACTGAATATAATCCTTACTTGCTATTGTATGAATCTGTGGCCTGTCCAGCTAAGAATGATGGGCAGCATTGCTGTCATGGTGAAATGAAAACAATACTCTCATAAAGCTGATTGAGGGAAATTTAAAAGTCTTTTTTCATCTCCTCTCCCCCCAGGCAGGAAGAATGGGGTTTCATATGATCCTTTGCACCGAAGTCCATTATACTGTGGTGCTGAAAGTACAAGCCTTTGGGAACTGAAGAAGGTAAAGCGTTCTTGTGTTGCTACTTACTGTTTTTTAGTATGGCTCTTGATACAAGAGGAGAAAATTAATCTGGTTATTTTTGGAGTAGCTAGCTGGGTAACATGACAGAAAGGTTAAAGGACACACTGTTCTGCTTTAAGCTTGTGTATGCTACATTTAATGCTGATATTCCAGAGGAGGGAATAGTAATTTTTAAGTTTAGATTTGAACTATCATAATCTTTTTTTTTGACTTTTGGATCTTAGTGTTGCATTAAATACAATTATAATTGAGGATGTATTTAGTTAATGCGAACAAAAGGTTAGAATTTGACATTCCTCAGTTTTTCAAGGGCAGAGCACATCAGCCTGGCACTACTTCCTGCACGAGTGTTATTTGGTGAGTTGCAGAGTGATCTTAAAACATAGCGTTGTTGTCACGAGTCTGATATGACAATGTGAATAATGATTGCATTCATTTTTGAAGTAGAAATAAATGATTTTTGTTTTACAGCTTTCTGAACATTTTCATCCATCTGTGGCTCTCTTTGCAAAAACAATTCTAGAAGTAAGTGCTTTTACCAGTCTGTAGCTTTGAACTTTGATATTTATGTTAGCTGTCTTTTGCCATTTAAAAAAATACATTATAAAGCTTCCTTGCACTCTGCAGGTAATGAGAAGTTCTGCAACACTGTGAGTAACATACACTCGAATACAAAGGTTTTAATGGAATCAAAGTGTTTTATCTGAAAGACTAAAAAGGATATAAAAGAGACTGCTCACAGAAGTAATTAATTTGGTCAAAACATAGATATTATATGATTCTTAAAGCTGTTTTAGAGTTTTGGTCTATCTGTTTAAAGTGTGGTGTGTTTTTTTTTTTTTTTTTTTAAATATTATGAGCTCTGCTGTTGAAACAAATCTTTTTTTTTAGTACTGTTGTGGTATTGTGCACAAATGCCTACTCACAATTTTTATTTTCATTTGAATATATGGTATTCAAGTTGCACTGACTATTAACTGCCTGGCTGCAAACTATGAATCTTTGTCAATAAAAATGTTTTGTCCGTTAGCACAGTACATTGCAAGGCAGTTCATCACTGAAACAAAGTGAGGGAGGTGCTTTTTGAAGAAAATACTGAAATTCCAAGAATAAAAACCTGTAAGGGACTGTAGCTTGTCAGGCTTGTATGATGAAATATCTCCAAGTCCTTGTCTTTCAAATTGTGATTTAACATTGTTCTTGGACCATTTGAGACCTCTAACTATGTTTTGTTGCTGTCTTTTGAAAAGGAAGACCATAATGATTTTTTTCTTCTTTCAGGGAAATCACATTCAGTATTCTGGTGACCCTTTGCAGGATTTCACATTAATGAGATTCTTGGATCGCTTTGTGTACAGAAATCCCAAATTCCGTAAAGGCAAAGGTATGAATTTCTCTGTACATATCAGCATTTGATCTCGACTGTTGATGATGAAACTCTTCTATTAGACTGTCACGTAACAATTTGTGCTTGTCAAGTATTTGGAGTGCATGTGGTGCAGCAGAGGAATGGCATCAGTCTTCAGGGCTGCATGAGAGATGTCTGCAGCTTAGCTGCCAGTCACATACTGCTGCCTCTCATATCCACCGTTGCAGAAACTGCCAAACTAGCAGGAATAAACAAAGTGCTAGGGGAGTGTAAAGACTAATCACAGAAGGGTTGAGCTTGGAAGGGATCTCTGGAGGTCACCTGGTCCAACTCCCCGGCTCAGGTTAGGGTCACCTAGAGTAGGCTGCCTAGGACCAGCCGGCTGTCCAGACAGCTTTTGAAGATCCCCAAGGAGGGAGACTACACAAACTCCATGGGCAGCCTGTGCCAGTGCGCAGTCACTCTCACAGTAAAGAAGATGTTCAGATGAAGCCTCCTGTGTTTTGGTTTGTGCCCATCACCTCTTGCCTTATCCCTGGACACCACTGGAAGTAGCCTAGCTCTGTCTTCTTTGTAACCTCCCTTCAGATATTTGTGCATATTGATGAGATTCCCCCAGAGCCTTTTCCAGGCTTAACAGTCCCAGCTCTCTCAGCCTTTCTTCGTAGGAGAGATGCTCCTGTCCCTTCATCATCTTTGTGGCCCTTTGCTGGGCTCTCTCTTGTACTGGGCGGCCCAGACCTGGACGCAGCACTCTAGGTGTGGCTTTGCCAAGACTTCTGCCAGAGGGAAAGGATCCCTTCCCTTGACATGTTGGTAACACTCCTAATACACTCCAGGAGACAGCTGGTCTTCTTTGTGGCAAGGGCACATTGTGGGCTCGTGGTCAACTTGCTTTCCCCCAGGGCCTTTTCTGCCAAGCTGCTTCCCAGCTGGGTGGTCCTCAGCATATGTATTGGTGGCTGGGGTTGTTCCTCCCCAGGTGTGGGATGTTATGCACTTCCCTTTGTTGAACTGCACGTTTGTTTCTCCAGCCTGTCAAGGTCCCTCTGGATGGCAGCATGACCCTCTGGGATATCAGCCACTCCTCCCAGCTTTGTATCAATTGTAACAAAGTAATTTGTTTCTGATTTATGTTCTGCTATAGAGAACACCAGCAGTGTGGTAATGCAGCGGAAGAAGAAGCAGTTTATGACGGATACGCAATATCTTGCAGGTAAGCCAGCCATTTGTCGTTTAAGATTATGGTTAAGAAATCATAACCTTAACTTTAAGAAATTCTTGACTGATTGTTGTGGACATCCATCCTCTGTGCTGTCTGCCATTTCTGTTAGCAGTAAAGGAAGAACAGTTAGAAAGTTCTGTCCATCAAGAGTGCAATGGTGTTGTCTGATGTTCAGGATCAGATCTAAACTTCTTGTAGGCATGCATAAAGTCTCCACAGATGAAATTTTGGATCCATTAAATCATTTTAAGAACAAAGGATATAGAGGAAGTCAGTTACTCCAATCATTATCCTCTTGAGTAGGAAGGCAATTTATCTTCTACTGTACTTCTACTTGGCCTTACGCATCAAATCTTTCTAATACCCTTTTTATTCCTGTATTTTCCCCCTACTTGTCAATTACTTTCTATGATAGTAATTCCTTTTTTTTAGGCATCATTAAGGTCATACCTTCTGCTTAGCCATTAAGAAATGTATAACAGCAAAGGAGAGAGCTACTGAAAAGAGTGTGCCTTGTTGTCTGTAGTGCTATTTTTGCTATCATCTGCATATGTTTTCTGTATCTTCTCTCGTGCTAAATTACCTTTTTTCTGTATACAAGGGTATGCAGAGGAAAGGTAATACACTCACTGAGTAGAGAGTAGATTTGCAGTCTTGTATAAAAAGTTTAGAACGTTGTGCTTGTAGATGTCATTGTGACACTTTGGGGAAAAAATGCTAACAACTTTAGAGTTTATTCCAGCTAGTGGTATTTCTAGTTAGAAGAGCAATCTGTTAGGGTACTAACTTCAGAGCTACATGTATTTATAAAATACTAGCTAAATTTCCTGCTCACACACATACCATTTATATGTCTGGCATCCTAGTTTTACAAATACTGCTTTTTAAATTTCTTAAAAATACCTAAAATAATATAAAAATCTTTAAAATGTAAACTGATCTGGTAGTAGTTAATGCAGTAGTAGTATGTAGTTAATGGTTTTTCTTGTTTCCAAATTATCATGTAACCACACTTACTCTGCTTAATAAAATTGAAAAGTGACTTAAAAACTAAGAAAATGGATTTATATAATGATGTAAATCACATTCAGCTCTTTCCTTAAATGATATGGATTCCTTCATACAATGCCACAGCTGCAGCTATTGTTAGGATTAGTGTAAGGTAAGGTATCTCTGGCACTGCTATTTTGGTTAGCGCCTTCCTGCCTCCCGAAAGAGGCTGAGTTTTGTCTGGTCCGACTTCTTACAGTGATTAAGGGCAGGCGTTGGTGGTAAGAACCAGTAGTTAAAAACCAGGTAAAAATTCAGTAAAACTTGCTGAGGTACCATCTTCTGTGGTGGAATCTCTGTAACATTTGCAGGGGTCTGCTTCCTGTAACTTTAGGTCTGTTGTGTTGCGCAGAGGTTTTGCTGCTACAGAGTAGCTGATGTACCCTTAATGATGCCTGGTTTTATGGCTATCAAAGCCTGAAGTAACAAGTTTAACCTACAGTGCATTTGAGGATACAGCTTGTTTATTGCATTCTTTAGTTTGATTTGAAGGAACAAACTGACCATCTAGCACAGATTGAGGAAGTTAAGTATTTTACAAGTGAAATGTCAAATATAATATCTATTAATATGGATACAAAAATCTGCACTTGTTGCATGTAGCTGGGCTCTGCTGAAAAATAAAGAACTGAGATTACAAATCCTTTGGTGCTTTCTGCTATTCATTTGAATGATCCTTCTGTGAGTATGTTGATCTGGTTTCAGTAACTTAGACCCTTGTCACTTATGAAATATTATCATGTATGTCCACTGAGATAAGCAGTAACACTTCTGAGGTGAGGGAGGGAAGGGGAAAACACGCAAGTGAAAAACTTCTCCATAGGGAACCTTATCAATACCTTAGTTGATTTGTTGCTGCAGGGTGTCATATTTTGCCTCAGTTCCGCAGAGGCAGAGTGAGGCTGGATCCCTTCTTCAGCATGTGCAGCTGGCTTCTAGTATATGGCCCTGCCCTGCAGCTGCATTACTCCTAGTGCCAGGAGTGCTGGGCGGAAGCAGTTGTGGTGTTTTAGTGCATGAGAGCTAGCTTATGTTATTTTCTACCTTTGTTAATATTTATCTGTGATGTAAGTGGTTGCAAAACCTCCTTTGCTGGTATAGAAATTAGAACCTGGTTAGAACTACACATCCTGAGTTTTTCCATGGGACCTGCTCACATCTAAATATTGGCATATACCATATGAACTGTTGGTTTGAAGTGGTTTTGTGAGGAGCTCACTTTTTTAACAGATGGCACTGGGTATTGGTGTACTTCTGCCTGTGCAATGCTGTTTAACCTTTCAAAAGAATAACAATAATTTCAACTTGAAGTAAAATCAGTTCTTTTTGGCCTTTGCAGTCAACAGTAAGGAATTCCTTGCCAAAGATGAAAGCAAAATCCCAGTGGATGAAGTGTTTTTTCACAGGTAATGAAATATTTGTGAACATTCATTTTGTGTTGTTTTTGAACGCAATGCCTTCAAAAAAACATTACGTTTCATAAGTATTCTCTAGCGTTCCAAGCGTTTGCAAATTTTGATTAATTTGAGTGACTTGTAATGATAGCACTTTCCTTAGAAAATAATTTTAAAATTTGTCAAAAGGAAAAAATATCACTTATGAATGAAAGCAATCAGTGCTTGTAGTCTACACATCAAATAGGTTGACGTTATAATAAATAGGCCTTAAACACTGGGTGATGGTAAATGTATTGTGGGGTTGTAATTAGTATGCATCAGAAGTAGATTTAAAAAAAAATGGAATATACCTTGTTTATGTAATTAGTATCAAATCTTATTAAAATAGAACAATGTGAAAAAAGGGGAGCTACTTTTCTGCATTTTTTTTCACAGTTCTTTCTATATAGTTGGCTTTCCTTTCAGTTTATGGTGTTAAAAATGCAGCTGTAATACTTAAATTGAAGCTGTACACATTTGGCAAAAAAATAGTTCGTATTAAATCAAAGTACTAGTTACCTGTGAGTATCTCCTTGGGAGATCAGTCTTTGAATTCATTTTGTCTTTTAAAGAGCCCTTTGCCCTTGTGTATGATTAAATTTGCCTTCTGTGTTTTGGTGGGATTTAGTGTTCTTTAATATGAAACAACGGAGTGAAAATGGTTTAAAATGGCTGACGGTTTAGGTAAAACTAAACGCAAAAGGCTGTGGGGGGAAAATTCAACAACTTCATGGGTGAATCACTCTAATTGTTTTAAATCTTACAGTAGTGGCTTACAGTTTGAAAAACAAATAAAATACAAATTTCTATTTTGGGATGTGTTTGAAACAGTTAACTTACACTTTTCAACTGGCAAAATACACACGTGAAAATCTGCCGGGTTGTCTTTTTTTAAACTTGTCATAAAGATCATCACCTGTAACTTTATGTTTGAGAGCAATATATTATTTCAGATTTTATACAAAGTTTGATAAAAAGAGAGAGAAACAAAAGCGTCAGGAGGATGAAGAAAGCGTGGAAGATGTAGATGATGATGAGTTTGAAAGAGCATTGGGTAAGGTTGCATTTTTCCTTGCAGTAACTATCCCAGTATTTCCTGCTTATAGAAATGATTAATGTATCCTTTCATAGTTGACGTTGTATAAAAGAACGAAATACAGGAATGTGGAAGTGGAAGAAAACTGTGTTTTCAATTCCCCTTCTATGCTGCTCTAGTCAGCAGATCATACTATCCCTCGCACAAGCCAGCTGGATGGCTGTCTGGTAAGAGAGGTTTCTCTCTCACTACTCCAGTAGTGTTCAGCTTGTTCAGCTCAGGTTGGAAATTTTCAGAGTTTAAATTCCTAAGTAGCAGTTCGTGCCTTTTTGTTCTTTTCCTAACATAGCCTAAGAATTAAATAATATTTTCCAGCAGCATGAAACACTTGCTTCTATTCTTTTTGTACTGCTTGGCCTATTAAAATCTTCCTTGCAGTTCCTCTCATCATTCCTAACATCTTTCGTGAGATTAGTTGTTCAGTTAGGTCCTTGGCAGACTTCTGCAGTATTCTTAGCTGTTTTTGTAGCATGTGCTTTGTTGGCTGTGGAATTAGTGTATGATTCGTTCCAGAATCTGAATTTGTTTGTGTACCCTAAATCATCGGTTATTTTATGATTTCATATTTTACTTATACAGTAATCATGTATATTTGTTAAGAAAAAAAAATCCAGTTAGCTCTCCATAACTGTTTTGTATAATGATTTTAGAGAATTCCGAACTCCCATAGCAGGGGTCTTCCTTAGTGACACAATTAGTATGGTCTTAGTTACGACAAGAATCTGTTACTAATTGTGTTTGTCTTTTCATTGTTAGTATTTCTAATACATCAACTGTCTCTGAGAATCTTCTACATAAATTGAAAAGCTTAAAAGATCCTCTAATGATAGATTTTACCCTTTGAAACAGAACAGTTCTAATTTTTCAGATTTCATTTTTACCAGGTTTCTTTAATAGAGCAATTTATTCCTAAGCGAGTCAGATGATAGGAGCTTTCACTCCCTGAAATCAGGACCCTTTGTTATTGATGCAGGTCATATAAACTGCTCAGGAAAACGGTACCTAAAATAACGTATTTTGCAATGACTTCATATTTTTTTTGTTTGACTTTTTGTAGTAGAAAGTATTTTTTTTTTTTCCCCAGATACATTTGAAGCTGATGATAGTGCCATTGATGTTGGCCAGGATGACCTTGATTTTGCTGGGTGAGACTTTAAATCAATTCTTTCATCTCTTGTTTGAATACCCGTATAGAGTTTTACTCTGGGAAATTGGATAGACCTTTTTCAGAAAGACTTGGCATATCACTTTGCAAAAAAAGGCAGTAGGAGTTGAATGCTGGGTAATGCTGCTTTTCTGCATCCCTCGGAATGGGGCATCATGGTCCTATGGTGCTTACAGTATGTTGGCTTGAAGTGTGAGACCTGTAGTATTTTATCTATATAATGCAGTGACCCAGTAAGCAAAGTGCAGTCTTAATTGGTTTCCTTTGTCTCAGCTTTCTGTTTGAGAATTACCAAGTACAAAAGGAAATAGAATGAGGCATAATGGTGCTGCTATAAGGATTGGTTGTAACTGGACCTAACTCAGTGATAAACTTTGTGGAATCCAGAATCACACAGCTCAGTTTTCAGGAAGTCAGCAGTTCCATTACTAAGTAGCCTCTTTTTTACTTAAAGTATCTGCAATACAGCTTTAAAATCAGCACAGAAACTTTTATTTCAAGAGTTGAAAGCAGAATTAAAGCTTAAACTCCTACTGAAAGTTGAACATTTTTGTGATCCACACTAGTGTGTGTAAAAACTAAGAGGAGACATGAAACAACCACGCATCTAGTGTCTGAAGAACCATGTTTACTTTCTGGCAGGAAAAAAAAAGTCTCTTCCTCATTTAGGGATACCAGCATGTTATGTGTTTTTTTACAGAAAAGACACATAGGAGATAAAATACTGAAGCTGACATTTCTGTTGATTTCCGAATAGGATTCTCTCCAGAACTTCTTAAAATGGCTTAATTTTTAACAGTTCCATGTGCTGACGTTGAAAATGTAACCAGAGTGCATAATATTTATATTAGGCCTCACCCTACATTTATGGTATTTTGCAGCGATGTTTACGTTTTCTGACATAGTATTTGCAGGTAGATGGATGTTATCTGGATGCAAACAGTATTTTGCCGGATGATTTGCTAAGCCTGTTATGTATTTTTTAGTAATGTAAAAAAGAAGACCAAAGGCGGTAAGAAAAGCAAAAGAAGTGGGGAATCTGGTGCTGACTGGGACGATTCTGATGATGAAGATGAATTCAGTGATCTGGATGATGAGGAAGTCTCATTAGGAAGCATGGAGGAAGAAGACTTTGAAGAGGATATGGATGAAGAGGGAGGTGTATTTATGGACGTGTCTGATGATGATAATAGCCTAGGTAAAGTAACACTTGATATCAAAAACAAGAAGAAAAAGCTTTTAAAAATAGATTACCTAATATGTGTATTACATATTTAAATTGATGTTTAGTTACCTAGGTGGGAGGTTTGGCTTCAAAGTAAAGAAGAGACCAGTCCTTCTCTGGACAATGAAGTCGTTAAGAGAAGTGACATTTCTTGCCACAGTCTCCTAGGTGAAAGTGGACATTAGGCATCTGGGTTTAAAAATTTGCATACAAGACATGTTTTCTTCATTCTGAAAACATTGGCAGAAGAAAAGTAGCTTTAATAAATAAATAACTATACAGTATGCAAAAGTATTAAAAGATTTCAAAGAGAAAAATAAAAAAATCTGGTGCTTGGTAACTTTTTTATTTCTTTAGATGTAGTTAATGTTGATTTTTAGATAAGTTAACTTTCTATATTACTGGCTTATAAATAACAGCTTACTCTTCTAACACAGCTATGCATCCAAAATTTAATATCTCTGTAAGAGTAACTGATGGGTGCATCTTTATGTTTTATTATCTTTTCAACTGAAAAGCACAGTTTAATGAATGTGCTTTATGTGGCTGGAAAAGCACAGAATAATGGAGTATTTCAACTGATAACTTAAGGTCACAGGAAGATGATTGAAGGTAGAGCAGGTAAACTATTCATACAGCTGTTTACACCTTAATCTTTCATGAGATTATTATTTCACCACTTACCATGCAGACATTCAAAGTTTACATAGTGTTTTAGCCTTTGTATTTTATGTAACTTAGTATCATACTTCATTAGTATTTGGTGCTGTGGAAAAAAGTTAAAGAATGACACACCACTGAACGATTTTTAATCATTTTAAGAAATCAAGATCCAGTTATGTCCACTGTGTTCTAAACTTATTTTTGAAGTAAAGACTCAGACCATTGAGACAAATACATCTAAGTAGATACCTTATTGGCTGGTGTGCTTTAAGTACCATGCATAAGGTACGAGAATGAGGAATTGATGTCTGTGTTTTTTTTTTTTCCTGACAGACCTT
This sequence comes from Anseranas semipalmata, assembly GCA_013399115.1. Taxonomy (NCBI): domain Eukaryota; kingdom Metazoa; phylum Chordata; class Aves; order Anseriformes; family Anseranatidae; genus Anseranas; species Anseranas semipalmata. The sequence goes on from VXAA01005831.1 coordinate 73,669, forward strand.
AACAATGACAGTCAACTGAAATCTGTCAGTAAAAAGGCCAAGAGAAAGAAAGAGATGAATTCTGTTGGATCGCTTGAAGGTAAGGAAACACTGCCGTTATTTCCATTTGAGAAGGCTTAATGCAAACACACAGCCTGGAAAACTTTGGCATCGAAGGGGTTTAGTACAGTAGATTAACTACGCTTTTGGATCTGGGTTCAGATTTGAATAAACCATAGATGAAAAGAAATTGTTTTTTCATTTGTCCTCCAACCAGTGTGGCCTAATTCAGCATGATTATCTGCTCTTGAAGGACTGGGGATCGAAGGAGGTATATTTGAAGGAAGGATGGAATTGTTCGGGCAGTTAGGTAGCTTGTGGGGGTGCATCTGTTAGTAACACACGTTGCATAGATCTGTGCTATTTAGTTCCTGTTAGGGGAGATGGAGAATAAAGGTTTCTAACACAGCCATTTTAGGTGGTCATATTAAATAATAATAAAAAAAAAAAAACATGTTGTTTTAGTGTCACTGTGAATTTGAAATTCTGTCTCATAAAAATCATGCTTTTTGTTTGAAGGATCCAACCGAGGAAAGAAGAGAAAACTCAAAGATGCCAATATGCTGGCAGCTGCAGAAGAGGCAAGTTTGTACAACGGTTAGAGAAAAAGTGATCAAGTGTTTTACATATTTCTTTGTAATAAAATACTAAAATTTCTCTTTTTAAAGTTTGGCTGTCTGCTGGATGAAAATGCTGGATCGAAGTTTGACAGTATCGGAATGAATGCCATGGCTAACAGAGATAATGCAAGTAAGTACATGCTGTGAAGAGCAGATGGTTGTAATGATGTTCTCCTTCCTTCTCTTCAGATTCTCTACTTAAAAAGATATACGTTAACTGAGATACACATAAGGTCAGAGAGCACACAGTAGGGACAGCACCTCAGTATCAATACGACATGACAGTTTTCCTCAATTAAGAGAGATGCTCAGTGCTAATATTAACTGTGACTACTGGAGTAAGGTTTCAGAAGAGGAGGAGGCTATCGTGTGCCCCTTTTACACTGTAAATAGGAACTGGCAAGATGCTATTTTTTCAAGCTTTCGTGTGAATTTTGCTCTGATGAAGCGTGTCCTGGAACCTTTCAAGGGAGACATATGGCACAGATATCTTTATCTACCTCTTGGAAGTATTTCCTTGCTAGGTTGGTGAAGCAAAAGTAACTTCCTGGAAATAACTCTAATTAATTAAATGTGTATTTGTTTGTATCATCACTCCTCTGTATAGCCTTACAAGTCTTTCTGGTATCACCTGGAAAAAATATGAACAGCAGCACTCAAACACTGCATACTTCTACAGAAGCATGTCTAGCATTAACAAAGTACAAATCAATGGCAAGAGTGGTCTTAAACTCTGAGATTCTGAGATGGTAGAGTAGATATTGTGAAGTGGAAAAAAAATCTTTGGTGTCAAAAAAAAGATCAGTTTGCACTTTATTAATATTTATAAATAAAGTAGTCAAGTTGTAACTTCTACATGATTTACCCATATTCCACATAATGGTCAGAAGTATCCATCAGTTCCTTACTTCCCATCTTCCCTCTTACAGATGTCAAACAGATCAAGTGGGAAGTAGAGCGCGACAAGTGGCTTCACAACAGAGATGTGAAAAGCATCATCAAAAGGAAGAAACAGTTCAGGCACAAAGGGCTGAAAAAGAAGTACAAAGGCAAGAAATCAAAAAGATGAGCTGAACATCTTAATGTGGATGTTTTTACAGTAACTGTTGTAAAATAATTATTTTCTTAATCCACCCGTCTTTCTTACTTCAGTTTTTGTTGCTTAACCATGTCATTTGGTCATTCTCCTTTATGCCACGAATTCCATACCACTCATTAGATTTGTAATAAACTGAAAAATAAGAAAATCTATGTTAGCTGTAAATTCGACATGTGTAAAGGTGAGCCACTTTATGGCTAGTTTGGTTGGATGTATAGTCTTCCAGTTCTAAGGACTCTATCCGATAAACTGTCTGACCCTCCAGCCACACCTATACATAGCAATAAACACTTCTGCAATCTCTCCTGGGGTAGTTTTAAGCAACAGGAAGATCTGTTTTATATGTAATATGCAACAGAAGCTTTAGCCATCTTTCCAAAGCCAACAGCTACAAACCTACCTTCCAGAATTGATGGAAACCTCTTATGCATTGTATGTCTGAAATCTGACAAGAAAGATAAATCAGTTACTTTACCCAGCATATTTTAAGACAAATAATTAAATGAACTATTTTTCTAACTAATTACTTTTTCCTAAGTTTGTCCTAGGTCTTTGTTATAGCTGCCATTAAATAACGTGATCTGAAGTTACCTTTTTTTTTTTATTGTATCATAACTGTATTTGGGTTTCTCCTGTGTGCAGCCCTATCATCAGTGTTTGCTGAGCTTCCTCAAAATTGTGATAACCAAATGCAAGCTACAGCCTCAAAGGAACCTGAAGGCCTCTCTTGCAGACTGACATGCAAAGGAATATCAGGACACTTTGTTTCCTTACACGGCCTTAGGTGGTCACTGAATCCTTCTGGGGGCAGCTTCGCCAACCCAGCAGGAAACCATGCAATGACAGCGTTATGCCATTTTAATGACTTACAGCAGCTGAGAGCCAGCTCTCGTAGCTGGCAA
>VXAA01005831.1:86499-205973 GCA_013399115.1 Anseranas semipalmata
GCTCTGGCCAGCGGCGGGTCCCTTTTGGAGCAGCTGGAGCCGGCTCTTGTCTGACAGGGGGCAGCTGCTGGGCTCTGCTCACAGAGGCCACCCCTGCAGCCCCCTGCTACCAAACCCTTGCCATGTAAACCCAATACAGCTTTCAAAATCAACATCTGTGATAGCCATTTTAAATAAGTAAACCAAAACTGGGGTACCAGTGAGGATTGTAGAGCAAAATAGAACACACAAAACCAAATCAAATCAGAATGAAGTGAGTTAATACCAAACAGGTGAAAGTTTAAAGTTGATGAAGCCTCTCAAACAAATCCAAGGTTCCATGTAAATTCTTCATAGACACTGGAAAAACATCCATGTTCCTCATGTATTTGCCTCAGTAATAGGTCCTGCTGGAGCAGTAGGTTAGGGTCATTGCTAAGCAATTAGTAGAATGAAGTTCCAAAGGTTCTGGTTGAGGATAATGTTGAAAAAGGAGCACCAGTCCCTAGTAAAGCGGGTTGCCTGAACTACTACACCAGTAACAGCCAGCATGTCTGCTGAAACTGCCATCTTTCTCCATTTAAGATTTTAATGACATATTCCAGGACAGTTCAAGAGGAAATCCTATCTCAATATGCTAAATAGACTACTCTTAAATTTTTACACCTTTGGACCAGCAAGGTTATTTTAGCTAAGGTTGCTTAGCTATCTGAGGGAATACTTTAGAGGTGGCATTCTTATGTTCTTTCAGTCTGATCTGCAGATTCTTCTCAGCACATATTCACATATTCAGTAATTACCAGCTAAGAATGAGCATTAAAGAATATCAAGTATAAGACTAGTGAGTGTGAGGGGCTAATTTGTTTTCAGCTTTCTATGTGTTTTAGGTTCTGTTCTGTTGAAAATGATGTGGTGGGAAGACATGGAAGAAAGCTAAATGTAATGTTACCGGAGAAAGGGAGAATTTGTACCTCCCTCAAACACATTCAGGATTGAAAAGCACTGAAATGCTTTCAGATGGTGGCACTGAAGGTCAAATCCAGTGGCTCAGAGTGTTTATGGCTTTTGACAGCAGCTAAACAAAAAAATCAAACCCAGCAGAAAAATTAAATTCCTCATTGTGGAAAATCACCAGACATATATTCTTTCAGTCATACATATAGACGGCAATTTTGGTTTTATATTTTCCATTTATATTTTGTATTTTACATGTTTTCCCATTTATACCTTTTATTATGGTACTCAGCAGTAAAACTTTAAATGGTGTTTTTGACACACAACATTTAAAGAATATGTTGGATCATTCCCCGTTTAAAGAAGAGATTTTTTCACTCCCTAACAACAGTTTTTGATTTCTTTTTCTTTTCCTCTATTGGTGACCAGCTTCACACTTACCATTTTCTAGCAGTTGTAAGTATTTATGATATCTATATTATCGTAACTGGTAAATGCTGCACTATTAGTACTTTTGTCACCTCCATTTCCCCTATGAGGTGTTCAATAACAATCATAAAGCAGGAAGGTATATTAAAATGATATTGAAAAAGAGAAATCGGCGGTCTTCTTGGAAAAGAGAAGCATAAACGTATCTTTTGTATGCAAGAGATGGCTCCCTTGTGTGCATTCAGGGTGTCAATAACCCAGCCAAAAAGGAAAAGAATTCTGGTACTGAATTATAATAAAGGTAAAATGGGATCAAAGCAGACAGAACTGAGCTCAATTTTCTCATTTACAAAATGCACGCATTTTATATTGCAGCATTATCCAGTACATTAATTGGAAAGATAATTAATGTTGAATTACAATAGAAGTGCTCTAAAAGTACAAGGCACATATGACATCCACAGGAACATCAAATAATTCTTTTCTGAGGGGAGGCTGGTTATTAGAATGGATGCCAAATGGATTTATAATGAAGGGGGATGTGAAACACAGTCATACCAATCTTGTTATAATAGCAAATGCCTGGACTTTTATTCTAATGTTGTTTCTTTACCTAACATTGATCTGTATTTTGGCTGAAAGATCACCTTTGGTGGGGATTAGCACCTTCTGTTCTGCTCTTAACACACTGCAGAGCTTGGCAACATACACTGACAGTGTTGAAGTGAGACTGGTCATCGCTTGTTCTGAATGTTAATATTGTCAGGACTGATGCAAAGGAGAGAAATAGAAAACAACATTATGAATGACAGCATACTGTATCAGTGCTGTGTTTACTGCATTGCTAAAGCACTCTAGTAAAATGTTATTTATGTTCAGATGTTTATGGGAAATGGGTACAATTGTCATGAATTGCTGTCGCACTTTGTAGTATTTGTAGATTGGATAATATGAAGTATTGCCGATAAAATAGTGCATAGATGTTTAGTATTGGCACAGTTTAAGTTGCAGCCTGTTACTTCAGTCAGCCAGAACCCATTCGACCAAGTTGGAAAGGTTCTTGATATGGTACTTGGACTGGAGAGCAATACTTGGTCTGTGTGTCCTAGGCAAGAACGATGGCAGAGGTATCACCCGCTGGTATTGCCACATGGGGAGAGGGCAGCTTTCTGGCTGCGGCACAGCTGCCCATGGAAGCGTCAAGGAGTGCCCTGGGCACCCTTCTCTCTCATGTGGCTCTTCTACTCCATGCCACAAACGCTGAAGAGCAGATCTTGTGTGTCCAAGTTAAATGGCAGAGTGGGTAATGAAGTGACTGTATGGACCCTCTGCCCTCCCTCCTATCTGTACAAAGCTGTTAAGACACTAGAACAAGAGCATTGTAGGGAAATCAGGGCAAGGGCCTGCCATCCTGTGTGTTTGGTCTTCTTGTGCCAGGTGCTTGGCACCATCCAGCTTTGCAGCCAGGTGAGGGGCACTTGGTGTTAGGAATGGCCTGACCCTTCTCCCAGCTCCACAAAAATGCAACCAGTAGAAATGTGTAGGTGTTGTGCTTAGTCTTACCTATATTCAGTTTGCATCTGAATGGAATGTTTTTCATAAGAACATTTGGCTTCTGCAAAACCTTTAGAAGCTTGAGGAAGATAGAAAATTATTCTTTGACTTCGCTCAAAATACGAGGCAGTCAGGAAATGAAAGGAGGCTATGAAACTAGTATCTTGGGAGGTTTGTGTACTTGTGAATAATATAAGCTTATTGACATACGCATGTTGGTCTCCAGTGAGTTCCCTGCTGTTTTGCATATACAAGCCAATGAAGCTGTTTTCATTACTACAACACTCATTAGTATTCCCCCAACAGGTAAATAAGTCATAGTTTCATTATTGTGTATTTCTGCTATATCCATGGGCAAAATATTTATATCCAGAAGAAATAATGAAATACAAGATAATCTTAGACATTAACCATGTCCCCCCAAAAGTAAAAGAAGCCAACCAAACAACAAAAGAAGAAACTACCAAAACCAACCAACCCACAAAATGGAGTGCTTACATCCTTCCTTCTTCTTCATGTCTTTTGTCAAGGCAAAGAGAGTGTCTGGAATAGTTTCTGCAGATTTCCAGACCACTCTTTTCTTTCGTTCTTTGTGCGAGTATTTATGCTGTGTACAATTTTCTGTTTTTCAACACAATCCACCCTCTTTTTTCCTGATGGCATGGAATTATTATTATTATTATTATTATTATTTTGACAGTTACTTGTTTAGAGAACTGTTTTCTTTTGTCTTCATTGAGACTTGCAAGCTTCTGAGCACCCGGCTTTCTTGCGGCTTTGGTATCAGATGCACGGTTAGCCAGTTATGCATCACTGTGGAAAAATTTCCTTAATGTTACTGTCCCAACTGCATACAAATAGCCACCTTGCACGGCGAGGCTGTAAGGAGGTGCCTCTGCCAGGGGCAGCTGGGGTGTCGCTTGGTGGAGTCTGCCTCCACCAAGGTGGCTTTAAACACCCATCCATACTTCTCCTTTAAACAGGTTTAAGAGGATGGGAAGTTAATGTGAGCAGGAACAAGAGTAGCAGTGGAGATTGGGCTTCCCTGCACTAAACTGCCCTGAAATAGGGTGGGGGCCTAAGCGCCTGGCAGTGCCACCTCCGACCTGAGCCCTGAGGCCCTCACTGCCCTGAGGGAAGGTTGTGGAGGGAAAAAAAGTTCACTTCTCCTCAGGAAAAGCAGAAAAGTGGGGCCTTTTGTGGCGAAGGAGCAGAGGACAGCAGCCACAGCCCAGGTGTGCGACCAGGGAGGGCGGCGCTGAGGGCCAGCGGCCGGAAGGGTAATGCCTGCGGTGTGCGCGGCCTTCGGAGAAATCACTGAAGTTTTGTCTCCTGGGCTATCTGACACTACATGGTCTACTCTGAAAGATGAGATAAACTGTTCTTCTCTGTCTAAAAGGTATGGTTCAGCTCTCAGACCATACTGGGGCAAATACATGGGGGAATTGGTTCCCCTCTTTGTGACTTATGCCTGTCGTGCAAGCTCTGGTGTGAACTGACATGGGGTGGTGGTGCTGGACCTGGGCCCCCTGCCTGCAGCTCTGCAGGTGGTACATGTGCGATGGGTGTATTCCCCGCGCTGCCAGAGGTCACCACGCAGAGCAAAAAGCCTTTCGAAAGCCACCCGTAAAGGGATGCAAGTGGGAAATGCGTGCGCGTTGCAGAACCTCAGCAGAGAAACAAACGTGTTCAAGTGCTGTGGTTTGTTCAGTCTTCCTGTTGTCATATCGCAGAGAGTAATGCTCAGGGTGGAGGAGTAAACAAGGCAATAAACAATCTTCTGCAGTTATCAAATGTGAATTTCTCTGTGGCATTTAATTGCTTTTGCAAGCCATTTTATGCCTCTCTGGCCCCTGTGCCCTGTCTATTGCCATTTTAAATAAGCAATCTGAAGCACAGGAGACAGAGTGCGTATTTTATACGTGACTGATTTCAAAGTTTCATTGCAATGTGGGATGGGTCCTCTAGGGCTCTCTCTCGTTGCATTTTTCACTGGCAGTGTTTTGAATAGTTTACAGAATAGGGCCATACAAGTGCTTTGTCCACAAATGAATTGTGTGCTGAAAGCCCAAGGGCAAAGGAAGAGATGAAAAATGCATTAATATAGAAAGACAACTATGTAATGCAGTAGAATAGGTATCATTATTAACTGCTGTAAATACAAAGCTATTTGCTAGCATGACAGACCCTCCAGAATAGCAATAATGGAAGCAACTCGAGTTTGTTTCAGAAGGAAAACTGTTCAAAGTTCAGAATTGTCAAAACCATTGCAGGTAAAAGGAAGAAAAGAGACAGTGTTAACTAGGGTACAGTGATGCTGCTGCAGCCTTTTTGTAGTACAGAAGTGAAAATGAATACTGATCTACCAAAGAAGAATGTATATCAAAAGAATCAATATGGCAAATTGCATTCATTGAGTAAGAAACAGTTCAGCTGGAAAAAAAAAAAAGACGAGAAATCAAACCAAACGTGGCATCTGATTACAAAAGAATGAACATAAATACAGAGTGAATTGAAAAAAAGAAAAAAGTTAGGCTGAGATCCCTTTGGGCCAATTGAGCTCCTCTTGCCTACCTGCCCACGGATTAAATTTGCATGAAATTTGTATTCATTTACATAAAGGCACATGAAGTTCTGTTTTATGACACGGAGGCTTCCAGCACATCTCCCTCAGTGTGGGGGGGACAAGGGCACAAGTGCTCATGAATTCTGCCATCCGTACGCAGCTGTGCCCCACTCTTCGCCTCTCTAACCCCCATGTGGCAGCGCATCTCTTCGCTGGTGGGTCCTCTGTGTGGTACATGGCCACCCTGCTGTCCTGAGCCAGTGCCAGGCATTGCTTCCCGGGCACGGGAACTGTTGAGACGCTACAGCAGGTGAGCTTAAAGAGAGGAAAGGAGCTTAAAAGAAATGTGTTGAATTTTTTCCCCTCTGAAAATAAGGTAATAACTTTCTACACCTGGTGATTACAGCCATGTGGAAGTGTCACTTTTTTCTTTTCTTTTTTTTTTTTTTTTTTGTATCTCTGGAGCCTAAAGGGAGAGGTGGATGCCAAAGCTCAAGAAGTGCTTTCAGGCTATGTGTTCCAGCTTCCCATCTGTGCCTACCTCTAGGAAGCAGGAAGGTGGTTTTGTAGATTTGCTAAATTTTGCAGTCTTTTCCAAAAGTTAGCTGAAGTGATGTCAGCTGTCCCTCTGCCACGCCCATTCAGTGTGTTGGATACCGTGAACCTTTTTCTTGGGTGCTTTACTTCTCGTTCGCTGTGCAGGGGACTGCAGCTTGCCAGGTGGACTGTTCTGGATTTCCAGTTGCTCGCCTTGAGGAGTCTGTCAGAGCACGTGCACCATTTGTTTAGATCTTTGGTTAGGACAAAGAGCTCTATAATCTTGCAAAGGCGAGAAGCTCTCGTGTGTTTGCTCTGGGGTGCTGTAGTTATGTCCCCCCGCAATGGAGCTGTCTGACTGACTCGCGCTGGGGTGGGGAGAGTATTTTGGCCTGCACTGAAAAGCTAGCGCGTTATTCTGTGGGCTCTGGAGAGAGTGCACCAGCTCTATCTTCTCGTCGCCGCTTTTCCGTGCTGTCACAGGCTTCCCACGTTGCACCTCTTTTCAGTGCCAGGCAGCGGAGAGCGGCAGCCCTGCAGCATGGGGGCAGCACCAGGGGGAGCTGCCCTTGCCCCAGCTCTGCTGCGCCTGGCGGGGCCCGGGAAATCGGAGTCTAATTTGATTGCATTTTGGGGTGATCATATATAGATCGCTTCCTTTTAGAAATGGTTGTTTAGAATCAAATGAAATATTATATTGCTGAGTTTCACAGACTTTTGCTAACTTATATGAACATAATGGTTAGTTGGCATTTAATTATGCATGTACCTAATCCAAAGCAATACACGGTTTTATAAGGATAATTAGTAAGTTGTCATGTAGGTGGTTTCTCTAAATGGCTTCATAGCATTTAAAGGACAAAAGAAATTGCACATAAATAATAGGTTATTAGAAATAAATTGGTACACGTTTATTCATAGCATCGGAAATGGACAATTCGGCTCGCAATGGAATTCTTCAGAAAACTACAGCTACATTATTTGCATAAAATAACATCTGAAATTTACAGTTGACTCTGTTTCCCATTTATAATGCCTTATGTAATTATGACAGCAGTCCTCTTTTGAAGAAATCCATTATAATTTGAATTGTGTTCATTCTGATGCTGTGAATAATTGGCAATATATTCAGTAAAATGAATTTGTTTTTTTTTGGCCCCTTAAATATGAGTGAGCCATCCTAAGGAGACACATGTTTGACATCTTTGAAGCCATCTTCTTCTGTTTCATCCTATAAAGTTGTTTGCATGAGAATGGCATAAAATTAATCCTCTAATTAGGAGCTAATTTGGGAATGGGGAGAAAGTTTAGTCCTGTATTTTCCTTTGGAGATACAGCAGCAGCAACAACAACAAAAAAACCCACGTGTTTTTTCCTTCTTTGGGCTGTAAACGTTAACTGAAATTAAATAACAGAGAAGAGCTGTGCCAGTTCTGCTCTCAGGACTTTTAGGTGCTCTCCCACGTGCATCGGAGCATGCTCCCCGTTCTTTCTGCCGAGGGGAGCGGGCAGAGATGCGTGTTGTGCTCCGGTTTTGTGGCATGGGACAGTCAGATCACTGAGGGGCTGGCACTGCTTTAGCCACCAGGTATTAATTTCATTCCATCCATCTGATTGCAAAGGTCAGTCCGAAGTAACATATGAAAAGACCGATCAAATGCCCTTCAGCAAAACATGGCGTGCTCATGCCCTGTAAGCGCCGGGTTACTGTTTGTATTGTGACAGCCCATTTCGCTGTACGGAGTAAAAACAAAAAGCCCGATACGTTTTCACACCGTTACAGGACAGAGGTGCTGAATTACAGGGGAAATCCTGAGGGCCAGTAATGTGTCTTTAGTTGTACGTAATTTTGTCCCTTCTCATCTGAGTGCAATAGCCCTGGGAATGAAACCATCGGTGTTTAGGAATTATCGATGGTTACAGGGTATGAGGGACCCATTAGACTTCTCATTTGTTCTTTACACTGCTTTCCCTAAAATATGGACTCAGATTCCCAGGGGATTTAGATGGTGCCCTGACACCAGGCATTTTTTCATCCCCATCCCTGCTGCCAACCCCACAAAACAAAAATGAAGCAGGGTCTTCACCTTTCTGCTTGTTTAACTGGAGCGATGGTGCCGGTGTCCGCCTCTTTTCTTTTTTGGGGCAACCTGTGGGAGATCCTACTGCTAAGTTTGATGCCTTCTTCAGCCAGAGGGGTCAAACCCACGTCTCCCAGGGCGGAACAAAAGCACCAAGCTGTGATCTTCTGTGATATAAGGGGATATAAGGAGCTCTTGCACTTAGCTTAAAACAATTAAAATTAATTGGGTAAGACAGCAGGAACATGACATTGGCTGGGCCAATTTACATGCTGCTGGGAGATGGGAGGTGAGGGGCTGAAACTTTAGGAGAGGAGAGGGAAATTACTGTGTCTCTTCTGTTCTGCACAGTACGTGAATCGCTGAACTCTGCGTTGTGCTGTGCTGTGCCTGCTGCGGAGAGCAATCCCATGGGTGTGCGTCAGGCAGGCGTGCAAGCCCAGAGGTCCTCAGGGAGGCTGAGGAATGTCCATGTGCTAATTTTGGCAGGTTTAGACACGGGAGAATGAAAGTACATGGACGTATGGGCATGAAAACCATATGATTTCCTGATTAAATGGAAATTTATACTCGCAGAGTAAAACTTATCTGGACAAGCTCATCTGCCTCTCTCTTCTAGACTAGCTGGATAGGAGAGCGGTACCCTGTCTCTGTCACCTTGATGTCCCTCAGGATCAGCAACAGGACCGCTGGGAAATAAATGGCAAAGAAGAGAGGCTGGATCAGCTTGGAAAAGAAAGGTTTCTGACAGATGAACAGTGGGAAAACATAGCTGAGGGTTGCTAAAAAATTCTATACAACCCAGTGTTCTGCTCGCATCTTTTTGTCCATCTGTCCTCCTGTAGCTTTCAGCCTCCAGTGTGACTTGTCTATGCTGTATCCTATCCCCGTCTGAAAAAAAACATTCTGGCATGTGTGTGACAGCACAGTGAAGCATTACTACTGCTTTATCTCACTGGCTGTATGTCAGCTTGGATACACCTAAAGCAGCACAAAAAATATAGGAAAAAAGCTGGTTTATTCACCAGCACTTTGCCACTGGCACCTAGAAGGAGAACGTGTGCGTGATCTCTAGTTTGCAGTGTAATTTCTAGCAGGTGCTGTCTCTACAAGATGTTCCGGAGAGAAGAGCTCCAAACATGCCAGCATTACATGGAAATGTTGGCATCCAGCATCTCTGGCAACACCAATATCCCAGTTCTCAGTTTCTAGACCATCTTTGTGTTCTTACTGTTTTTTCTAGGGAAGGTATTTGATGCCAGAAGCCCTGCTTGCCTCTGATCACTAGGGAACACCTGCTGAAGATGTGAGCCTAACGCTGCAGTCTGCAGCTGTCAGAGATTTGTTAATCACCTTAAACTGGCTGCTTAAGAAGGGACAGCTGAAGGGGGTGGCAAGACAGAAGAGAAGAGGAAAAAGAGACAGCAGGTAAGAGAACAAAGTTGGGTGGGTAGTCAGTGGCTGTGAGTTAAAAATATACTAAAAAAAAAACAACCCAAAACCTCAGGAGTATCAGCACTTTATAACCAAGTTATTCACACCCCAGAAGACTTTCTCTCACTCTGGCCATATGGATGTATTCAAGACACATCTATGTACTAGTGTAGTTACTGCTCATTTTACACAAAAGTACATTAAGAAACAATTTGTGCAGGATTATTACTCTTGTAAACTTCTCATTATCAGCTCTACTAATCCCCAAACAAAAGCTGGAACTGTTGTAGTTACTGTTTATTGACCAGCTAAATAACAGTCTATCTCCAGCATTGAGATTACTGATTTTTTGGCTTTACTGCTAATGAAATTTGACAACATTTTAGTTGTAGGGGGATTTTAGGATTTATATTGTTGTTGAAAGATTGGTGCTAAGAATTAGCTAATTATATTACACAACTTTGTTACAAATTCATTTGAAATTCTGCATGCGTAAAAGGATGTACTCTGAACCTGGTTTGCCCACAGTGTTTATTTTGAATCAAAAGTAACTGATTTTTATTTTTTCCTGATAAATGCTGCTATTGATTTCTCCAGTACCTAAGGCCCTGCTTTAAGAAAAAGCACTTAAACACTTGTTTAAATCAATCCCTATTCAGAAAAGCATGTGAGAGCAGGCTTAGTGTAAGGTCCTCTGTAGGCCACATGGAGTTTCCTGCATTACAAGAGTGTTTATGTTTAAGTCCATTAGTCATGGTCTCAATTATCCTTCATCTACCACTTTCCTTGGTCTTCGATTATGATAAAAATAATCCCTTCAGATGAGCTTGTGGTTCAGAGGTGGGTTAACCTCAAAGTCCTCCAGGAGATTGCTGTCTAGACTGCTCGCCTTGATGATGAGAGTGCCTCTTCCCCTTCTCACCTTCTTTACTCTGGGCTCCCTTGTTCCAGGCAGAGGGCTGCAGCTGTTCTGGTGGATCCTGGATGGAAGTAGTCACTGCTGCTCCTGGTCCAGTGACGGCCTTGCAGAGCAGGATGAAGGCTAAAGGCTTGTTGCCAAGGAATGCCTGTTGTGTCTCACAACATCCTGTAAAAATGCTGTATGTTCGGCATGCAAGGCATTGTTGATTCAAGGTCATACTGTTAGTTTTCAAGAGCATATTCTGTCTGTGATTTAATGTTACCTGAATTGTATGCACCAGATTCTTACTTAGGAAGAGAGTCCAGATGCTGAATTCCCTAAGATGTAGGTATATTTATATCTGGGGATTAGTCTGTCCTGTTTTAGAGAATGTGACCAGCTGAAAAATGTAGATCCAGAGTTCTAACCATGCTCCCTCTAACAAAGTGTGTTAGTAATTAGGTTTCAGGTTTGGGCTTCAGTTCCTCAAGTGCCATTCTGCCAGTGCACGGTATTGCTAGACTGATAACTTCTCTTATCTGATAAACATGGAGACATTTAGTAAAATAATATGTATTTTTGTATAAGCATTTTTTGTATGGAGCACTGCAGAACATTAATGGGAGTAAATGGAGAGTGGAGGGGAAAAAACACAATATTTCAGGCTGAGGTGCATCTGCAGCAGCAGAGTGCTTGGTACAGTGGGTATCAGCTTTCTTATAAGACATTTGGGTAAAACTACTGTGTAACTAAAAAGGAGCAAAGGAGACTGTTAGTTCTTTCTTCCTTCTTTTACTGGATTATTATAAAACATTGCCCTCCAGCCTGCTGTATGAAACTCCAAGATCTACCTTCTGTGTGGTTTTCCGTACTTACATATGTGCTATGGCGGGAAGCAAAAACTCATGCCCTTCATTCTCATATCTCTGCATTAGCTACTCATCAAATAAGTTTGACTTGTACTAATTTTTTTTTTTTAATTGAAGACCCTACATAGCAGACACAACATATGGTATATTTCAGCCTCAAATTTGGGACCAAACTCTCACCTGACTGCAGATCTAATCAAGAAATTGGCTTTTTCCATCCCTTGAACTCTGACACTGTGCGAGACTTAATGTCCATGGGGACAGAAACTTCTATTTCTGTTCTTTATCTTCAGAAGATATCTTTTTTTTTTTTTTTTTTTTTTTTCCTTTTTCAGAAATACAGGAATTGCCTCTACAGGATTACACCTGGGATCGGGTTACTCTAGGATTTGGGGAATTTATAAGACCTGCAGGAAAGAGTTTGTTCTGATTAAAAGTTTGTCTAACCCTTAACAGTGTAATGAGCTAAAGATTGGCTTTATGGTACTAAAACAATCAAGATATTGTATTTGTTTCTCTCAGTTTATATAGTTCAAATTGTCCTTCTTTAAGGCAAGTATAGATGGGTTCACTTCAGATTGTTCATGTAAGTGCTTTGTAAGTCTGTGAAAGTGTTTGCTGTTCCTGTGACTTAGGGGATCAACTTTTGCTCGGGGCTCAAATGTAGTTTTGTGTATACAGCCTTTGTGTGTGCTGCCAAAGGTCAAGGATTACAAAAACCTGTTTTTAACACGTATAGAATGATATATGTTTTTTCAGGCAAGATAAAGATCCCAAGAACAGTTCATTTGCTGGTGCAGTGTAAATGCCTTGGTGACCTTTTGAAATTGAGTGTAACTGAATTCCAGTATTCATTGAAACTTCCAAATACCTCGGTACTTTGTGCAGTACTCTTGCCTTCTGGCATTATGTGATATATTAAGCAATAGAAAATATTTTGTTTATGTATTTAAAAATATCTGTGACAAAATGTGGAATATATGAATACACATTTCCATGGATATTTTGTGGGATACTATGAGCTCTCTGAGCGTGGTTATGCCAGGCTGCAAACTTCCTTTTTGATTGCAGGGTCAGTCCTTGCCTTCCTCCCCTCTGTTTACCTCCACTGTGGACTATAATTCGAAGGCATGGCTGTACAGGGCTGTCAAACTCTGAGTTGTTTCCCTCTAAGTACTGTGCTGAGCAAGACGATGTGGGTGGTGTGTATCCTATATCAGTGCATTACATGATTGAGTTATCACAGATGTCTGATGCTCAAAACATGAGTGACACCTCTATTTGTGGTACAATGAAAAGGTGTAGGAAGCTGAATTTGGAACGTTTTTCTTCTTAAATCTTCAAAGTTATTCAAATATTGGGGATTCGTATTAAAGTCCACCATTTCTAGGTAGTCCATAAGAACCCATTAAAATAAAAAAGACATGTTTTTAAGATGCCCTACCATGAAGAGCCACAGGTCCACCCATGGGCCCTTCAGTTGTTGTTGGCCTCGTGACTTTGTCAAGCTGTGTCCGTGATCCAAGTAGCTTGTAACGCCTCTTATGTATGTTTCCTTGAATGTTTCTTGCAGACACATTCACTCTCTGTCAGCCTTCTGTAGAAAAGCCACTGCACGGCATGCTGCCAGAGGTCTTAAAACCCGTGACTGTCCCCCTCGCTCTTGCTACAGCCTTGTGGACACTCCTTGCAGCTCTGCCACGTGGCTGCTCCGAACAGCAGCACGTCATTGCTTGTGAGACCACAGCAGAGGAAGCAGGCAGCGTGTTACGTGCTAACACAAAATATTCGTGAGTAGCACTGAAGAGATCCGCAGCTGACATCCTCCATACATTTCCCTGGATGAAGTTCTTCACTGTTGTGTTGTGTTTGCTGGACTACTACTAGTGCTACATAAGCAATTGTTAATTACGCTTAGTCGGTTCTTGAGGAGTTTTCTTTGCGTTTGTGTCACCACAATTTTATGGTGACTTTGATGTTGCCTCCCATTGCATAAGATCCCCATCTTAAGTGCTTATGGAAATTTTCAAATGGGTTTGATCTTCAGTAGTAACATTGTAAGATGTCCACAACAGAAGATGCATTACAGAACTTCTCCTTTCTTCCTCATCTCCTTTTTTCATAGCTATGTGATTTTATTTAGAAACTTTAAGTAACACTGGTATTGGAAATGCTTTTGGTTTAGATTGTGCCAAGATGTCAGTGTGCTTATTCAGCCAGCTATCCTCCGCTGGGACTTCAGCAGGCCACCGGGGTGGAGCTTGGCAGATTCAGGGCCAGTTCCATAACCCACACCATGTTGCTTTTGAGACAAAACAGTAAAAGGCAATCTTGGGCTTGCACAGAGATCCCAACTGATGTATTTTGTAAATAAAAATGATACACCTGTATTTGCAGCTGTCTTAGCTTTCCAAATATGTGTACTTGTAATTGCAGTGGAATATTCTAGCTAGATTCTTGCTAGAAAGCAAGAGTTTGACACATATCTATTTATATCTATCTATATCTTCATATCTTCTCAAGATATTTTATATATACCCCCGTTTTTATTCCCCCTTCTGTGGGGAATCTATGACTTTATGTGTAAAAGGATCATACCAAAACTTATGTGGTATTATAGACCCCCCCCCAATCTGTTTGATAGAGTTGAATTACAGAATCTTAATTTCTATCCAATGATTTTTCTTTTCCTTTCCAAATTGCAACTAGATCAGTGTCCTACTCTATCTTACGAAAAGTTTAAAAATTCATCATTTTGGGGTAAATTGGCTCCCCACTCTTGTGAGTAATAAACTAGAAAGGACTGGAGGCTATACTTCCACTGCACTGATGTCTATGGCTAATACAGAAGTTGATGGATGGTAATGAAAATATCTGCTTTGAGTTGTTTTTATAACAACCCTTCATCAATTTCAAGTCAGTGCTCCTTCCTAAGAAAGAAACTTTAGCATTGTATCGTGGCCACAGCCTTGCACTCCATGCTGAGTATTGTTTAATAGAAAAAAGTAGGTAAACTGAGGAAGTAGTATCACCTAGCTAGAGTTAGGCAGATTTCCATGGGGCTACTGCATGAGGAAGAGCTAAGGGCTACTACAGACTTCAGATGTGGAATCTGTCTTATTAAAAACATTTATTTTATTATTTGTTTAAATTAGTAGCAAAATATGAAGTAGATTCTGAAAACTGGGTTTTAGCAGTATTTTTTCTTCTGTGTGTCAAAATCTGTCTAATATACTAGGATCTGAGTCTCATTTTACTCAAATCTTTATTCCTTTGGTTAATAGAAGTCGTATGTACTTTGTCCTTAGCTGCCATGTGATTCTGAGTCACCTTTCTTTATTATTTCTTTGCTTTGATGTTTTGAGATGCCTGCAAGCTGTTATGGCTAATTTGCCCATGGAGAAGGTTTATGAAGAAACTGAATAGTGGCAGGTCCTAGGGAAAGTTATGTACATTCTCAACCAGTATTAGCAAAGTTTATTCCCTTTTGGAGGTGTATATTGTTTGTAATTATGTTCCACATATAGATTTCAGTAGATCTCATAGAAGGCAGAGACATTGCATCCCTTTCAAACCTTTTTTATAGTAACCTTAATATGGGTCATTACTCTTCTGAATTCCCCGGCAGATGTTCACGTTGATGAATGCCTCAAAAGGCATTTTTTTTTAATTACTGACATGCCAGTATTTGTTCCATGATTGAGAAAATTGGTGGATGCTTAACAGACCAATATGAGCAGGTTTCATCCTTATAGATTAGCATGGGTAAACCATAATTGCTATCTGCTTTTTTTTTTTTTTTCTTCTTGGACAATCAAGCAATCCAGCTAATAGCATAGGATACCCTCTAGGATACAAGAGGCCCTGTCCTTTGAGGGCTTTTTGATTTGCACATGGGTAACCTCCACAGATCTACTTGCTCAGGAGAGCTGTCAGGCTTGCCTTTTCTTCCTTGCCTTGCAGAGAGTGAGTCCAATGTCCATTTATCTCAGGAAGGCCTGCTTTTCCCTGCGCTAGTGCTAGGTAGAGAGCCTGGGTGAAGTGGGAAATGTTCCAGTGCAGGAGGCAGATGGTCTGGGTTAGGAGATGAACCAAGAGAAGTGGATTCGAACAACACGTATAGTAATTCTGACTTTGTTATGTGACCTTAAGTGAATTGTTTCTTCTTTTGCACTTTAATTTTCTCTGAGCTGCAGGCAGACTGTTTCTTGTTCAGAGGCACTTAGCACAACAGGTCCAGCTTTATTCAAGCTTTCATCCTCTAGGCAAAGCCTCTATATAGGCTTCTGGAAGCTCATCCAACTCATTGGGTAAGCTAATCTGTGGCTCCTGAGCTGCTTCTGTCAAGCCAGGGCAGCTCTGGCTTGTTAAACACTGTATGCCTGCATGGTTTCAGGTTTGATCCAAAACCCTAAGGGTCTCTTTTCACTAATTCCACTGAACTTTGGATCAGGAATTTAATGCTTTGTGGGATGTTTTCAGTGTGGGAAGCATGCATTCATTCCTGGTGTTTCAGTGCACTTTCAAGCTTCTGACTGATTGCTATTTACAGGTTTTGCATTCTAATGATTTATAAATTTGTAAAATGAAAGTAGAATTATTTAGGTTTCCTGGGGATGCAATCCTAGACGCACCTGGTCTAATTAGAGGTTTAATTTCTCTCCTGAGTTAAAGTCTAAATCCTTTTAACTCTCTGGAGAGACAGAACAAAAATGGCTGTGAAGTATTGAGCAGAGCCAATTACAGAAAGAAAAGGGTATTGTAGGATGGCCATAAAATCTGCAAAGTGCTACCACAGATACAGAATAAGATGGCCCAGAGGTTCTATATCAATCTATCTCCATAGTAGGCTTGTTAGAGTAAGAGAAATGATTCTGAGGCTTGCAGTTTTGCAGACTTAGCTGTAGATTAATAACTTTTGCATGTGAATTGTTTTGTTTTCCTGCTGCTGCAGGGTTGTTCCAGTTCCATCCCACTCTGAGTGATCCTACTGTGACTCTTGACCACGGTTACTGTGTTAGTGGTTACACAGGTTTAGGAACCTCCCTTACAGCTCAAGGCTCTTTGTATGGAGAGATAGTGGGGACAAGACCAGGTGCAGGTCAGAATTTATGCTTGAGGTTGCACTTTGGATTAATTCAGGTCCTTGAATCCTGAATTGTGACCCAAAGAGACTTGTGTAGCTAGTGTTTAAGCCCTGGAGGCTTCTAACCTACACAAGAGCATCCTTGCTTGATTGAAGTTCCCCAGGTGTCAGCACTGTCCCTCTGCACATGTCAGGAATTATCCTTGTCTTGACAAGTGAAGCAACTTGGATATAAAATGATGTCTGCACATCCCAAATACGGACTTGGTTTGTCTGAAAAATGAGCTTAAAAGAAAGAGTCCACTCAGCTACAGGAACTAAAAAGGAAGTCAATCACGAGTAAAGTGTGGTTGAAAACCAGTTCTACTTTCTGTGTTCAGAAACAGTAAGCCATAAGCAATGTGGTCAACCTTTGTTGTGTATTTTGGATTAGGCACTGAGCCAAAAGCACTCGCTAGTTCTCTGGGTCTTTCTCTTACGGTACCAAAATGCATCAGAATGTTGAACTCAAAGTGCTAACAATAAACAGTA
The DNA here is from genome assembly GCA_013399115.1 of Anseranas semipalmata. Classification (NCBI taxonomy): domain Eukaryota; kingdom Metazoa; phylum Chordata; class Aves; order Anseriformes; family Anseranatidae; genus Anseranas; species Anseranas semipalmata. Next base: position 103,421 of record VXAA01005831.1, read on the forward strand.
TTCAGTGGAGCAGAAAAACAAAAGGAAGGGGCATGAAGTTCAGTTCTAAATTAACTTCTTTCTTCAGGTCAATGAAATAGACAGTACACTTTCACCAGCTCATAGCCTGTGTTTGGCTAAAATTATTCTTGAGAAGTTTTTATATTTACAATGGAAGGAGAGAGTAACCTAAATATCTGCAGTGGTTGCTGTGCTATCTTCAGAGTACTTGGCTTTGTGGGCACTGTGAATCTTCTCAGGTGATAATTATAGATTTTTCAGTACTATGTTGTTGAAAAGGCAAAGAGATGCTCATTTTCTTTCCACAGATTTTTATTTCTATTTTACTTTTTTTCTGTATTTATTTCTGAAGAATACTTATGCTCTTGCTAAAGTGCTCAAATTATGGGGAGGAAGGATAGCAAATTAGAAGCTTGCATGGAAGGAGCTGTATGCACACATAACTGACCCTCTAAATGGATTTTCTGCCGAGTGCTTACAAAAAGCTCATTAGTTATTCTTGACATTTTGGTGTGATGAGCTTCCTCAAAAGTATGAAAAATGAGACCTCATTGCCTGGAAGACATGGGAGAGTGCTAAATGTTGACAGTAATTGCCTTGTCAAATGGTCAAGAATAACAAGACATCAGGTAAACAACTTTTCATTGTTTCATCTATATTCTTGTAATATTGTGCTCAGTTGCTGTCTTTCTTTTTGAGTCTTTTCATTCTGATGACTCAGCCTTGACACTACTGGTTCTTTTTTGATTTGGCCTTTCTAGTTCTGACTTCCCAGATCTCTTAAACTGTGTCTAATGGTTGGAAGTAAAACCTTACTACCTAACTTTCTCTCACTTGAATTTTTAATCACATTACATCTTCAGCAGTGGTTTGTGGTGGCTTCCACTCAATCTGGTCTTCCCTCAGTTCTATTCAACATTTAAGTTAAAACAGTATATTGCTTTGGTGGACTTGCAGAGCGATGGTGCATTGGCCATATTCTGTTGCCATTAAAGCCAATTATGAAATTCCAGTAATTTTTTTGACTCTTGGTGAGATCTTTCAAAGCCTTGGTACACCTAAAGCACAAAATGGAATTTGACATTTTTAGGCAGTATTTAGTGGTATGCAGCAAATGGAAAAGAATCACCAGGGTGACAACCCCTGTGCAGAATTTTCTGCATGGATTAATATTTTCTAGATGAATCTCTGAAATTGAATTTTATTGTTGAGGGTAAATTAGTTTTGAGAGAAATGCAATGTCATTTTTTTTTTTTTCCTTTTTTAAAGAAACCTCTGTGTGCCAGCAACCTAGCGTTTGGCAGAAGGGCAGTACATAGGTCAGTGATTCCTTTTGTTTTCTCCCTGTGAAAATATCCATGCCTGTGTCTGCCCAGGCACAGCAGAGGTTTAGATCAGGAGTCAGTAAATTTTAGGAGAGGCCTATCTGGGGTCTCCCAAACTCCCACCACCTGAGTCAGACGCAGTCAGACTGCAGGGTGAATATTGTCATTATATGCCTCTCAAGATATCCTGCGACTCAGGTATGCAGCCAGTACTGCACAAATACTGCCACTCAGACTTCCCAGTGCTGGCACTGCTGGATATTTCAAAGCTCTCCATGATGAGTGGATTCTGGTGTGTTTTTTTACTTAAAGGCTTTTCCCTGGCTGTTTTTTCTCCACTTGGTGACTTTTTTTTTTTCTTCTTCTTGGATGGTTGCCCACTGTTCTCTCTACCCCAGTGTCTTGGGTATCTGTATTATTCTGGTCATGGCAAATGCTCTTAAGCCAAGATTAATAATAGCAAATGATTATTTGCTGAGTTTTCAAATCTGAACATTGGAACAATGCTTGAAAATCTTCTGTTTTCTGGTAGTTACACTCACTGCTGGCTTCCAGTTAATTTTGTCTATTATCCCTCTCTTTATAGAACACCATTAACTTAAGCAGAATAATCAAAGTCTGTTTAGATCAATAGATTAGGAGCCAACATTTGGCTTGTATCTATTTGCTCTGAACATTATATATATATGGCAGATACAGAAAAGATATCCCTCCAGCACTGTCCGGTACAAATTGATTTGATTTCTGTCAGCCAGGATGGGGCTGCAGGTGTGAGGTTTGCTGGTGAATCAGAATCGGGCCAGGAGATTTAAAGTGGACCAGGTGGGTGCCCTTGTGTGTTATATCTAAAGATGATCACTAGATGGCAACCTTACATAGCTGAAAGGGCCTGTACCACCTTCCTGTTTCCAATGTAATTGTTCTCCTTGTCACTGCCATCAGCGGATGAAATGGTCTTTTTCGCTCAGGGTGGAAGATTTCCATGAGCCTGCTGTAGCTTACACAGCCAATCTCAGAAGTTAGGTAACTGTTTAGAGACCTCCAGTTAGTCATTCTGGGGTAGTTTAAGGACAGGCCATTCTGCACCAACACAAATCAGTGACAAGTTCTGCTATACTTTTCCTTGAGCAATGGCTTGCGTCTTGGATAAAGCGCCTTTTAGATTGCTATTTAAAAAAGACTGTTCCAGCTTTGTTTCTTGATTAAAATATGCTTTTGAAGTTGTAATGATACCTGACAGCCCTAAGCTTGGTTTGAGATAGTGACCTTATGCACTGCTGTAGTTTTGATCACTCTGTGGTTGTAGAACAGAGTATGATTCTTCATGTGACCTTTTTAGAGCAGAGTGCTTTCCAGGTTCTGTGCAAGTAAACAAATTGAACATGAGCACTGTGCACTTCAGACTCAAATAATGTGATAATGCAATATATTTACTGTATGTGTCAGAAAGAGTAATCAAGCCTTGTGCTGACAGCAGCGCATTGTGGATTCCCTGGAAGGTGTGGGTTGGAGGGATTAGAGGCTGAGCGTGCACCGAGATCTCTTTGTCATGGAGTCCCGTGAGCTTTTGGTCAAAGGTTCTGCCGAGCGTCACAGGTTGTATCAAAAGGGAACTTACTGGGGCCAAAAGTCTGTCCCTGAGGTTTCTCAGATTCTCCTCTAAATACAGTATGAAGGCTGAAGGCTCACCAGTAGCAAATGAACATTGTAAAATGGTGATTTCAGTTAACTTCATGAGGACAGTGACTCCAAAGTCATGAAGCTGTTTGGTGCAGATTCACCATATCGCACGAGAATTTCTTTTGCTAGTTGGAAATTACAGACTGGGAGAAGACCATGTATATACATCAGGATGTAAGTAACCATGAGATTCTGATATCAAAAGTAAGTGTAGGATGTTTCTGATAAAGTACTTCCACTAAAGAGAGAAGGTTAGTGCTCTGTAGGTGCTCATCTCTGATTCTGTAAACAGTTCACCCCGTCTTCCAGGAAAATAGACTAAAACAGGTGTTAGAACAGCCCCAGAATGTACAACAAGAGACTAAGGCAACTCTTCCTATTTAACCAGAAAAACGAAACTGAATGTTTAGGGGAGACCATGGCAGGGGGAGAAGGGGAGAGAGAAGCTAAAGAATCATGTTAGTAAAAGAGCAAATTGGATGTAAATTAGGCATACGTTCTGGCTAGAAGGTGTTGTTTGCTATTGGAGCAGGGAGGTCTAAATGAACTTCTGATAGACACGGTGCAGGCAAGAGAAACCTGACTGATGTTTTTCTTGAGTAGGTTATATGGCCTGGTTGAGTGAGAGGACTGATCTCATCACCTCTTTTCATTCCTCAAACACGTGAAACTGAAATATTTGATGTTCTAGTGAATAATCATGCAACAGCAGACTATACTGTGACTCTATATGAGTCTGCTTTGGAAGGGGTTGTGTGCTGGATAGCTCAAAGAGATGTTGTGCTCGAGACACCTGCTGTTTTCAGGACTGCTGTGGGAATACTTATCAATACTTAGCCGTATCAACATGGAGGTAGGGAGATTTCAAAAACTGAACTCTACCTGTCTCCTGATAGTCCTACTGGCATGGGCTTAATCTTTCCTCATATCTCTGCCAAGCTGAAGAGCTCTGTCAGCAGTAGAAGCTGCCTTTTTTTTTTTTTTTTTAATAGAAATTAAAGTTAAAAGGATAAGATTTTAAATCTCCATTCATTTTCATGCTGCTCCTGCGGGCTGGGGCAGATAGAAACTGGTCTGAAACTTGCTGGATGGAATGGAGAATGCCAGGACTATTGTATCTCCTACACAGATCTTCAGGTATGTGTGGCAGCCCTCCATGTGTTTTCTCGTCTCACTCGTACGCCTGAAAAGGCAAGGTGTGGTCTCGTCCACTTCACAGTCTGTATAACACCAGATGATAACATCAAATGGCTGCTGCTGTTGCCTTTCCAACGCTCCGATCCTCAACTCCACAGTAAGGAAAAACTCCCCAGAGATCAGCCAGCTGATCTGTCACACCTTGCGCGGTCAGGGAGGGAGGCAGCAGGAGGAGGGGAGGCATTCTGCATTCGCGTCTTTTTAGTGTAACTAATGTAGGTAGTGGAAATTCAAGGCACGTTGACACATGACTTCGGTTTCTTCTGTTTTTTCATGGAAATCCGTGCAGAATGCACGATTTTGCAAAGGCGTCCACAAGGAGGAGCCCCGTGCTTGCTAAAGCTCCAGCTCTGTCGTGTTTTCCCTGCTGCATCCACCGAGAGTAGCCTTGTCTGGAAGCATAATTAGTTCTGAGGAAGAATTTTATCAGCCTAGTCTTTGGGGAGCGGTAGCATGTAAACACTTATTAAAATGTTATTTTGGGGTCATAATTCTGTCTTGAGTCAAACTTGACAGATGCAGATAGAAGAAGAGGTTATCTCTCCGCAGGGACTGCTTGTGTTTCCTTCTGAAGATTTACATCAAATGATGCATTTCCCTTCGGTCTCTGAGATCGTAGGAGGATAGAGGACATTTTCATATATTAAGAAAGTGCATTGCCTTTTAGAGCAAGAAGGATGCATAGATTCTTACAAGCAAGATTTTCCTTCTGGTAGCTTGGGAAAGAAAAGTAATAGGCATTAATTGACACAGACATTGTGTCTTTTTTTTTTTTTCCTTTTTTTTTTTTTTTTTTCCTCCCCTCCTTGAAAACTGCCACTCAGTGGCTTTTAATTTGAGGTATTTGAAAGGACAAAGGAAATGTGTTTTCTGCTCTGTGACCTTCCAAAGGTTCACTGTGTAACTGGATGGATTGTTTCATCTCTGTGTCTTGGTTTCCTTTTGGTAGAAAGAGGACCACAGTTGTCCTTGCTTGCTGTTCCAAGGAAGAGCTCTTTCAGTGGAAAGGTCCCTCATGTGCTGCCTGACATGAGAAGGGCATGGTTACCTGTGGGTTATCTAGGAGAACATCCTGGCATGCATTAACCATCCTTCAGTTTTGTAGTGGCTCTGGGGCTCTCTCCCACTGACTCTGATGGATGCAGCCTCCTTCCTAGTGAAGGGGATGCTGTGTGACACCGTTCTGCTACGTGTTGCAGAGTATGTACTTCCTTGGGCAGCGTGGCACAGGAAAGTGGCAGGGTTACAGCCGTGTAACTTCCTGCCTTCCCCTCTCATCTCACTAAACATTTATTCTGGGGCAGCCCTAGTAGCCACCTTTTGATTTTGCCTATATAGGTTTTACAGTTGTGTGTCTGCACTGGCAACAGTGGTGCTTCTCCTAATTTGGAGGGATGGCTGAACTGGCTCCAGGAGATCGTAATGTTCTGAGGACCTGCTGATATCAGTGTTGTCATTCCTGGACAAAGGTTCCTGCCTCTGAGGGAAGGATGTGCAACTGTTCATCACTGTTAAGTGAACACATACAGTGTCTAGTGCTTTCATTTATACCTACTTAAAACTGTGTTCTGTTCCTCAGTGCTCATTAGCAGTGATAACATCATCTGATTGTCCCAGCATGATCTGGTCTTCTGTGATTGATTAAATGCAGAAGAAAATTTGAGACATTAAATTAGTTGCAGAAGTGGTTTCTTGCAAGTGGACTGTGGAAAGCAGGAATAATTGCTATTTTACAGTAAACCACAGGGGTCTTTGTCCTTTATCTCTATAGAGGTTTAAATGTGTCGCGGCATTTTGTTTTCTCCATGGCTCTGTAATGGAGAAGGATTAGTTTGTGGTTATGGAAAGGAGCAGCGTGTGGGTAGGTGTCAAGAGATTTGTGTTGTTCCTTGGCTGCTTCTCTCAGACTCCCTGCTTGTGTCAAGGTAAGCATCTTTGCCTCAGCTCTCCATCTATAAAATGGAGCTAATGTGACTCTGCGGTTGCCTGGGGACATCAAGAGTTTCAGTACAACACTAAGAGATGATAATGACCACCAGCAAGGAGCCTCTGGAGAGGGATTATACCAAACAGTTTGTTCAGCTCAGTAGAAAAAAAACCCTAAGTCCCTCTATATTATTAAAATCGGGCAGGAGTTGTGGAGCTCGTGCCTCAGGGATTGTGGAGGGTTTTGAGTATCGAAGAAATGCAGGGCCAGGTTTGAAGGCTGTTCCCCTTTGCACGTCTAGAAATGAAGAAAGGTTGGCTGCCCAGGAGCTAGAGGCAGGGAGCAGGATCTTCTGCAGGGCCTTGACCCAAAAATTGGTCTTCAGATTCCTCTCAAGAGTTTACAGAAGTGCACTGCCTGCCTGGGATTTACTTGAGAGAGCAGCCTACTGTCTGTTTCTATTGAATTTAGGGCAAGGATTTTACATTCTTGTTTCTTCTTAGTGTAGTCTTGCTCATCTACAAACTTGGTTCTCTTTGAAGTTCCTCGCCCTGCTGGAACGGGTCTCCAAACCCTGGCCACTTGCAACCTTTCCAGCTGCAAAGGCAGTGTTAGTATTGCTGAGTGCCTTTCGGATCCTTGTTCTGAAGTGCTGTATAAAGCCAGAGACCCTCACTGTGCCTCAGAAGCCTGTGGTGGAAATGAGGTTAACTTCGCTCTTCCCTTCCCTCTTGCTAGTGTCTAGCTTCCAGCAATACTTGTTTTTCCTTCAAGGCCTGATTCTGCTTTATGTAGACATCTGAAATGTCTGTCCACTGTACCGTGCAAGAACCGCAGGACTGGGTCCTCTGGTCCTGAAGCCTTTTCCAGATTGTAGTGCTTGTGCTCTTTGCAAGTACAATTCATTTCAGCTCCTTCTGGAAAAACTCAGCGGGATAAGATAGCATCTTGTAGTGTTTGGTTGTATTTCCTTAGTGACATCCCTGCCATCTTGTCCAGATGAATAACAAAACCAGGTTTGTGGTTTTGTCTCGAAAAGCAATAAAAATGAACACAAGCTGTCTTTGTTCTCCTTTGTAAATTGCTAGTCTCCCTGTTTGCTCCAGAATCAGAATTTTTCTCTTTGCTGGCTATTGGTGGTGCTGATGCGTGGGAGAAATGCAATAGCTTGCATTTTGTAAGCAATGTTGATAGTGTGGAGCGGAGACTAATAGAAATATGGCTATTCAAGTATATAATAAATTAGGCACTGCTGACATGGATGTGATAAGATACAAATAGGTAACATCAAGTTGTTGTGCTTACTAGGGCAGTTTCTCCAGAAGCATAATCAAGTAGCTGATTCTCATGCTATTTCACTCTGCTTTCCCTCCCTCCCTCCTGTGAACTTTTCTGTCTTCCCTCCAACTTAATTTTTGTGTGTGCTTCCTCCTTACACATCAGCCTTGAATTCTAAAGACCACCCTTCTGAGGAAGGCTTATTTCTTTCAAAAGAAGGAATAACAGTAGAAATTGGACGTGGCTTATTTTTTTCTGAGCACAGACCCAAAGGAGCCATACTGACTTCCACCTGTTAAGGACCTACTGCTGAAAGTCTCATCTCCAGTTTTTGAGTCCACCTGAGTGTTTGAGAAGAAGCGTGTTAGTGGAATGGGAGATTATGGACACTAAAGTACACTTGAGAGAGGTTTGTCTGAAACCTGTCTTTATTTTCAAGGTGCTTTAGAAGCATGTGCTTCTTTCCAGCTGGGGCAGGGAGATGGGATGGAGGGGTGAAGCTCAAGCTGTCCTTCAGGCAGCTCACCCCTGCCAGCTGGCAGCTGCCACGTGCTCAGGAGGAAGCAAGAGCAGAACTGCTCTTTACTTCTGGGCAGGGCTGTACAGGGAAGGCTCATCTTGTATCCATGTGCTTCTTGAGCCTGATGCGCCATCACAGGAGAATAAGGAAGCACAACTGAGAGTGTAATGCCAGATTTGTGAGGAATCCACTGTAATCCTTGAGGCTGTGAGAAAAAAGGCGGCATGCTTCTGTTTCATTACATGTTTCTGAGTTCATAAGATTCCTATTATTTATTGCTTGGTATGAATGTTAGGGTTTTAGTATGGTGGAGGTCACCCATCTGTGACTATGGCTTTGCCGCCTAATTGTAAGTGACACCCCCTGCTTGCTTTAAAAATAAAAAAGAAAGGTTACAGTTTGGAGCCTGAGAATTTTTTTTTCTCTTTTAAGAGAAGAGACATGTCTTCCCTCTAAGGAAACACCTGGAAAATTAACATTTTATGGTGTGCCAAATAGGCTCCTTTGAAATGGCAAGGTGAGGAAGGTTGTTAAGTCAGAGGCTTGCAGAGGATTTCTTCAGCTCAGTGAAATACTTGCATGGCCAGGAGCAACCCCTTCCCTCTCCAGGTAGCTCTGAAGACAAGATCAGCATTTTGCTTTGTATTGACCACTTCTCCACACCCACAGGACATATTCTGGACTGATTTATAAGCCTGAATACCAGCAATAAAATAAAGCTGTGGAAGAAAGATTCAGCACTATATGTGGAGACTCTGGGCCAAATTTAGCCTTGGTGTTACTGTTCTGGAATTTTATCCCCAAACACAAAGGATGATCTTGTGTGTATCTCTGCATATCCATGTATGTCTTGTTTGAGTGTGGTCTTGAGAGATACCTATCCACTAAATGTGTTAACACCAGCTCAGGTGTTGACTCTTTAAGGAAGGTTTGGGTTTGGGAAATGATTTAAAACCCTGGATCTTGTGCTGCTGAACTCCCAGATAGTTTTTTACCACGTCTATTTGATATTCATGGCTCTTACACAGGAACCACAAATAGGAAATAAATAAAAAAGAGGTAGCTTTTCCAGTTATCTTGTGTCAACCCCTCAGAACATCGTCTTGAATATTTACAGTTGATATTTAACAGGAACACAAACTACTCTCATGAGCTTATGTTTCCCAAAGTGGGAGATGAGAGGCTGGAGCAAGAGGCCAAAACATTATGCACAGAGCTGCTATCGCCTCATTCACTCTTTGATTTATGATTTAAATGAATAAACAAAATAGAACCTTCTTGACAAGAAATAAGATTTGTATTAAAGAGGTCATTAAGCAAGGCAACTACCTATTACTGAAGTCCAGTTAATGACTTTGTATGAGGATTTGCCACACTCTGTTCTTCCAATGCTATTATCATTTTACATATTTTAAAAGGCAAGATTCTGTGCTGATTATGTCCGTTCTGCTTCATCTTTTACCAGTTAAGAGTAGGCTAGCGTGCTGAGTAAGAAAATGCATTGTTCAATAAGCATGCTATCTTCCAGTGCCCTTTTGATATTTCAGGGAGGAATTGGAAATGTTAAATGCTTGGCTTTGATGGGGCCCATAAGCTCCTACACTGCCTGATTTGGGAGATTTACATTCAGTCATTTGAAATCCCACAGTGAGGAAGCTTAATACCCAGGTTGTCAGGCTAAATGTGCAATTTTTTTTAAAATATAAAATGATTCTGATCTGTTAAGCTGGTCCTTGAGTTATAAAGTAACAGTCGGCGACTAATTTTTTGAGCTGCAAGTTCTTTAAATGCAGAGCCTAAGCCTAGAATCAGCAATCTCCCTGGGAGGTGTTTGGGAGTGCGTGGTTTAGACAGATTTAACCGGTATGTTTTACGTGTCAGCTAAGGCATGTGTTCGCGTATTGCTGGGGAAGTCTCTCTCTCAGGACCTCTCCCTCCAAATGGAGCCTGGTGCTGATGAAACGCTTGCTTGCACAGTGTCCAAGCACGGTTGTTTTTGGAATTAATCCCTGCTCCCTTAGAAGTCCATGGGGTTTATCACCGTTCAGGGTAATAACTGGGTTTTCTCTGGCTGGGATTTCCCTGGTACGTTACCACTGCAGCAACTGAGGCTCCTTAAGGAACAAACAACACCAGCGTTCACAGGGACATCCCCGAATGGCTTTGTCATCGCTTGTAGTCTCTCAGCTGTTCCATAGGATCCTCAGCCCCCAGTTTTGAACCCGGCCTCCCCATGTGATACAGCAGAGCTTGTAGGGGCTTAACTGCAAAGGAACATGTGCATAGCTCACACGCTGTCATTAAAGGCAATTTACTAATCTAAAATTACCAGATGGGGGAGAAAAAAGTTCTATCTTTATAGCATTTCATGGGATTCTTCTTATTTTTATTGTAGGGAGAAGGGAAAACCCTGTAGCATTTGAAAGGTGACATAAATGTCAGCTTTCTTCTAATGAAGAGTCCTACAGGGTGGTTGCTTTCTGCTCTTGAAACCGTGGCAGAAATAAGCCTCAGGAAAAAGAATAACGTGTTTTGTCACTATCCCATTCTGTCTCGCAGCCACCCACTCATAGAGAAACTCGTAGGCAGTGTCTCTTGATCATGTAAGATGGATGGGCCCATGGTAAGACCTTAGTTACCAGATTGCAAACTCGGTGTCAGTTTCTGCCTCTGGGTTTGAGCTGTTTACAACAGGTTTTAGCTTGAAGTACAAAATGCTGGTTGTAGGGAAATATGGCATTTTTGCTGTTGAAAGGAAGTATACAAGGAAGTTGTACAAAACAGATGTGCTCATCACCTAAGCAAGTGGACTGAACAATCCAGTTGCTGTGTATTCAAACACAGGACTCTTAGCACAGTCTCAATGGCAGAATATATTCTGGGGAGTCTGTGTTCAGTGGTATTTTAACTTCTACAGAAGATTAGAGGCAAGCTACAAGTCTTGCTACCCTGAGTACTTTTCTTCAAATTGAAGAAGCTAATCTATTTTAATCTCACTACCTTCCTCTCAGCCCTACTAATTCAAGTAGTTTGTATGCATCCTCAAAAGGTGAGAAGATATATTTGGTAGAAGGATTTTTTTTTTTTTTTTTTGCGTTTCCAGGTGTTTTTATTTTTGGCAGTCATTGGATCACTAGCTGCTTATCTTGCTTTGTTGCATTAGAAAATACCTACAGCATCTGAAATCTGTGCAAAAAGGTGTAGTATATCACAAATAAACTGAAATTTTTCATTTTTAAGGTTGATTCTTGCTGCTAGCCCCATGTTTATGAATACCTCATGTTTGCCAGCATTCTTCTCTCTGGTTTCTGAAAGTTGCTGTAGGACTGATAAAGCTGTCAAAAAATGTGCTTTGGGTTCATTTTCTGTTAAAAGAAATTTGCACAAGAAAAAGGCACAATGGAAATAGATCAGCTCTGCACCTGCAAAGAGGCTGGCACTCTGATCAGGCTGAAAATTGTATGATATGTGGCCTTACTGTGCTAGGGATAAAACCTGGCCTCTTCGTTCTGCTCTTATATTACTGCATATACATCTACCAGGAGTCCTTCTCCAGATGAATCTAATGGTTCATCCTGCAAAATGCTGTTTCTGCTGGTGCCTGGTACTTTATGACCCAGGGAGAGATTCAAGCAACTTCAGTGATGGCTGATGTGATGGGAAGGAGAGTGGTTTTCAGTTCCTGTGTGGTTAGTGGTTGTGCTCAGGTTTGTGATAGACTTTGTGTCAGATAGGACTTCAATATGCAATGCATGTAAGTAAGGATTTCGGCATTTCAAATCTTCTTATGAATATTTGACTTTTGTAATGCAACATTTCTGGAAAGGAATAAACTGTAGGAGCAAAGAGATAAAGGGAAAGTGATAGTCTGTGTGGAGGAGGATTCTACTCAGAAATCTGTGGCATCTGTGAAAGCAAAAGTTTAGAGGAAGAAACTAAGTCAGCTGCTTTGTAACATTCTCCCTTCCTTGTATTTACTATCTCAGTTCTAAAGCACACAACTGTGATGTATTAATTCCTGCTGTAAGCACTATGTAAGTTTGCTCGAGTGCCCAAGTCTTGTGTGAATGACCAAGCAGCACATTCTGTCTCCACAGGGCATATTTTTAGTGTGGTGTCTGGGGAAACAAGGTGCAATTAGAACTAACCCATTAACTATAATAGCTTTTTATATACTATGCTGACTGCAGACCCCTGTGGGGGTCAAGGCGTTGCCAATTACCCTACATCTGTCCAGCAAAAAGGTTCTCTTTGATCTCTTAAGTCTAATCTAATTTTATTTGTAAGCGAAGCTGGAAAGTGTGGTCTGAAAGAGATAAATGAAAATGTTACAAAATGGCCCTGATGTGGCCCTGAATTTGGTATTGTCATTGTTGGAGGATATGTTTTTGTTTATACTGCATTTTCTGCAATAAAGTGACTTAAGCCTTGTCAGCCACGGTGGCATAACTCAAGAGCTGTTGGGTGCTAACAGTTCTCTGAAGTAATAAAAGAAATGTGTTCTGAAACAGTGCGTGTGCTACGAATTGGGGACAGGCATTTTGTATGGTAATATCACAGTCTTTTATTCATGGCCAGGCTAGTAAGGATGTTGATGGAATAAAACTAAAGGTAGGTCCTTTGGACGGAGCCAGAAAAACTGCTATGGAGTCTGACAAAGACAGTAGGCAAACTCAGCATGCCTTAGTCCTGGTCACTTGGCAGTCAGGTATTTTTGTCTGCGAGTTAACTCCTCTTCTAGAGGAAGTTTTGCATTATCAAAATCATAAAGTATCTAAGTAATATTTTTTAAAGATTACCTTGTGGAGAGAGTTTTCCTTTCCTTTTAATTTTTCCCTGAGCATAAGGCAATCTGGAGTTACTGTAGCATGTCTGGTAGGGAAGTTACCTTCCGTGGATATATGAAGGGTGAACTGTTCAGCTGGACTCAAAAAGCAGTAAAATGAAAGAAACACTCCAAAACTTGTCATCATTAGGGACTCACACAGAAGTAAATTCACTTTTCCTGTAGCTCTCATGCAAGAGACTGGTGAGGAAGGACTATTTCTCAGTGAGTGCCACACCAAGAAATGGGTCAAAAAGATTTTTGTTGTTGTTGTTGTTGTTTATTATATTTACAGAATAAGGGAATACCTGCATGGTCACATCATATTACAACATTACTGAATTGGTTTCTGTTGATGAAAACTGTACCTCTTTGATCCGACAGAAGTATGAAGCACACCAAAAAACTGGCTGATACAATTGTCTTTTAAGAGATGAAAAATGTAAGTTGTTCATTACCCCATATTTGCCTATTGCGAGGCTTTTTTTTTTTTTTCTGCCTAACAAAATAGACTGTAGAGAATGGATTCCTGAATTTTTCTGACTAATGTTGTTGTTGTCCTTCTATGGACTGGAACTGTGGGCATGCTGAGACTATAGGAAACACTAGGGTAATAAGATGAATATAGTCCTCGATTAGTTTCACCCACTTCTTTTTCCCTGTCCTCCTTACTTATTTTATACACTTTGTCTGGTTTTATAGTCATGTCTTCTACTCCAAAGCCTTCACTTCAGTTAACAGCCTCTCCACTGTTACCATAGATTCCTGTTACCTTTGTTTCTATTTACAGTGTGAATAGATGTCCATCATTACATTGTCGATCATGACAAGCATCAGTAACGCAATAAATTGTCTGGGGAACTAGTCAGCTTCTAAGAAGAAATGTGCTGTGGCTGCTAATGGCTCTAGGGAAAAGGAATTTCTTGAGGAGTGAAAACTCTGGTGAAGGACACAGCAGCCAGCACAGTGCATTTGGAAAACAGAAAGCCTTCAAGGGACAAGAAAAACAACATTAATGGGAGACTTTTGTTTCCCTCTTGTTGAGTGAGTGAAGGTAACAAGATGTAATGTAGGAATTAAGTGTTGAAGTACTCGTTGATGGCTGGTTCATGGAGCAATTGATTAGAAAGTATCCAAGAGGTGTGGCTATGCTTGGTTTGGTGCCCAGTGGTGGGTAGGTCCTGAATCCTACGGACTCTAATCAGGACTATAGTGTACTTTGGTTCAACATCCTTGTTAGAGCAAGAGAGGCCAAAAAAATTTGTTACAGCTGTTCCCAATGTGGAGAAGGATAACTGTGGAAACAAGGGAGCATGTTATCACCAAGCTGGTGTGAAGGCTGCTTAAGGACACTCCACCTATTAGAAGAGACTGCAGGAAGTCATGCTGGTTTCTTTTGCCCACAAAAGTCTAAGAGATTACCAAAAGCAAGAAGAATCTGTCAGGAAGCTGAAGTTATGTTAGAAGAATGAAAATTAATCCAACTCCGGCGGGTTACGTATAAAATTCAATAAAGTACTCAAAGTTTTGTTTTTCTATCAACTATCAAAAGGGATCAAAATTTCAATAATTAGCACAAGTTTCTTCAAATGAATCAAGAGCACAAAGCCTGACAAAATATGTGAGGTACAAGAGGAATACTTAAACATAAGGCCAATGCAAGGATATTTAATGAATTCCTTGCATTGTTGGTATCTGTGGAATAACCTGTGGAGATTTCCCATCCCAGAACCCTTCCAGTACCCCAAAAGTTGGGTACTTTTGAGGGTGACCCCTTACTGCAAGCTGCCTCTGTAGCTTGAGAACTGGGAGCTGATAAATGTGATGCCTGGATTTCAGAGTGGCTTGGGAATTCTAGGCCTGTAACTCTGATATAAGTATTTTGTAAATGATAGAAACTATAATAATAATAATAACAACAATTAATAATAAAACAGAATTAGAGGCTGTCTGGTTGAGTGTTGTGTTCTTGGGATGAGTTAAAATCACATCTGCATTTGTGCAAAATGCAAATGTGTTACTGTTCTTTGTAGGAGTCAACAGACTTTAAGATAAAGGTGATCTGTGTGGTACGGTTGACTTTGTCAGAAACTTCAAAAAACGGACTTCCTTATTAGAGAATTTTAAGGAAGCTAACCAGCTGTGACACCAGAGGGACCGTTCTGGTATGGATAGATAATTGGCTAAAAGTTGGAAAACAAGATCGATGGTCAGTTCTTGCAGTGGAAGGAGGTCACACAGGAACGTGTGTTGGGACCTGTGCTCTTAGCTCTGCTCATAAGCGACTTGGAGAGAAGCTGCTGCTGCTGGTACTAAGTTATCGCGGTAAGGGCAGCAAGGATGAAGGTGAGCTGGAAAACTGCAGAAAGACCTCATAAGTCTCAGTGACTGGGTAATAAAATGTCAGATGAAAATTTGTGTAGGTAATGGTAAAGTGATCTGTGTGGGGAGCAAACACCCTCCCCCCCCCTTTTTTTTTTGAAATTTTTTAAAAAAATTTTTAAAATTTTATTAAAAAATGTTAGTTTTTTTTTTTTGCTTGTTTCTTTTTTTTAATTAAAAAAAGATGATGAGTTCATCTTGGAGAACGGGATCTCTGGAGCAAGAACTTGGGGCTTTAGTGGATAATTCTGTGAAAAGGTCAACTCACTATTGGTCAGGAAGCAAATCAAATGTTCGGACTTATAAGGAAAGGAGTACAGGAAAAAACATGACATTATGTGTAAATATGTTGGTTTTGTGCATCTTGAATAATGTGTGAAACTCATCTCCTTATTTCAAAATTAATGTAGTAGAGCTGGGAAGGCTTGGAAGGATGGCAAGAATAATAAAAGGCACAAAAATCTTTTGTAGGAGGCTATGACAAAGTGAATTGGGTTCTACAGAAACCACCGCACCTCAGGAGGTCCCTGAGCTGAAACAACTGGAGGTTGGGAGAACCTTGGGGGATGTTGTGCTTAATATTCTTGAATTATGAGTTTATGGCTTCTGCTGAAGACAGGTTATGGCACGGGGACCTGGACTCCTAGCCCCATCTAGTACAGCCCCTCTTCTGTGATGGAGCAGACCAGGGCCTCGGGTTTGAGCAGGACCATGATCGGGCCCCATCCTTTTGCCCAGGGAGCTGCAGCAGCTCTGGTGGCCGCTGTGCAAAGCGCAGAAGACCAAGAGGCTCTGTAGTGCCCGGCCCCTTCGCTGGCCTTTTGCCCCAGCACAGGGTGGATGCCAGCTGTTAGCGATTAGTTCTGCAAGTGCTTCTGATGGACATTTGGGACTACACTTAGCGGAACTACTGGAAAAGCACTTCCGTGGGCTTGGCTGGAGGGTTTTTAATCCTGTTACTCTATACTGAGTATGTTGTGACTTGGGGGATTCCTTGCAACATGCCCCCTGGTCTCCATATAGTAGAACGGTATTCAGTTTGCTACATTGTGCTTTTGCAAGGTTTCTTTCAGTGTTACTCAACCTAGATTTTTTTTTTTTTTCCTTGCTATTTATTTTTATGCACATCTTCCAGAGCCTTGTCCGATCTCCCTGCAGTCAGGGAGAGCCTTTCCTCTGACCTCCCCAGCTTTGGAGCCAGGCCAAGGGCATGCTCCTTGCTGCGCTCTGCTCTGCTTTCTGTTAACTGCAGGGAGGCAGGCCTGGAGAGCCAATTTACCACAGCCTGCACCTGAAAGTTGTGATAGCTGAATGTGGCGGAGATGCAGGAAGCTGCACAGAGGGGGAAATGTGAGTTTATATTTTTTTTTTTGTAAATCATTGGACCTGGTGTATGTCTACCTCTGATTTCTGGGCATGGATCCCGGAAAAGAACAGAGTAAGGTGTATGTTCATCTAATTCTTTCCTCTTACAAAGAAAAACAAGTACAGAGCTTGTACCTATTAGAAATGAAGTAGCAGCACGTTCTGTTTAACCACTTTCTATTAGGTGAGAGTGAGCCGCAATGGTACGTGCAGGGTGTTCAGCCTGGAGCTGGATCTGCGCTCGAGTGTCGCAGGCCGGGATAACCCAACTCTGCTGCACTGCGCTACCTGCCAGCAGCTGACCTGGGGACCCGGCAGGCAGGGAGACGTAAATTTCTATTTCTGTGTGATAAGAGACAGAGGTAACTTTGTGTCCAGTTTCTAAAATCTTGGACGAAATGGCTTCCTGAAGGAGGGCACTGAGACAGCGTCCTGTGTCGTCGCATCACTGATCATACTGGGTAACATCTGGTAACTGCATTTCACAGCTTGTTGAGGTCAGGCTGCTGCCGCCTGGGTGCGAGCTATGTGCTTTAATGTCGCTCAAGCCTGCGGCCGATCTGTCTTACTGCGTTGACGCCATTTTGTGCTGGCCCACGCCTGCCCATCACCAGCTGCAGTAAGGACGAGCGGGGCTGCTCAGGTGCTCAGTGGTGGTGGCTCCTGCCCTGTTGTCGTGGAAAGCCTGGGTCTGCAAGCCTCATGGCTCTTTCACTGAGGTACTCCAAGCTTAGGATACTGGGTTAGGACTACAGTGTGAGTGATAAGGAGTGATCTTTGTGAGTTGCCTGCTTTCAGGAAAACACACATTTTTGCATCTTTTAGCTGGGCACTTTTAAAAATTATTAGTATTATTTAAATATACTTGTCTGACCTGCTCTTGATGTCCCTTGAATACCGGTACTCTGACACCCGGAAGAACTGCTAACTATTTGTCTGCTTGATTGTGGCTGTTGTCTGCACTTTCTACAAGAGGCCACTGAAGCACAGCTGATGTGAGAGGGTGCTCTGAGCCATGTTTATTCCCGTATCTTTAGTTATCAGCCCGACAGTCAGTTCCTCATCCTGGAAAGCTGCAGCTGGATCTGTGAAATGCAGTCACTGGGGGCTTGCCCATGCATCGTTCATTCAAAAGCGGATGCTGGCAGTCCTAGGTAACAAATTCACATCTGTATTCCTGGTCTCGAGCAGAGCCACAGGTGTGACTGACTGCTGGGAAGCTGAGAGGAAGCTACCTAGTTTTCATTGCCAATGAAAACAAGAAAAACCTAGGAAAGCATTCCATGTCACCAGCACAGAATTAGAGGGCACAAATTAGGGGATCCCAAAAATGGGTAAAATGGCAAATAAAACAATTACAGCAGGAAGAAGGAAAGTAATAACGTTGGGCAGGAAAATCAGATGCGTGGATGAAGTTACTTGCAAGATGGATTTTAAAGGCTGGGAGTAGGCATGTGTTTTTTGGAAGTCTTGTCTTTGGACTTCATCTCTTCTTCAGCATTCTCTTGTGGCTGCATGTTTTCGTGGTTTTAGCTGAAGAATGGGTTTTTTGATCTGCCACTTCGTGTGACTCCCTAGCTGGACTGCTCTGTCTGGAATCGGCAGACAATTTTCCTGCCCGCACAGGAGGCTCTGGCTGATGAGGGGGCTGCACGCAACTCTCTGTTCATTCTTTCAGGGTGCCCTGAAATGTTAAATAGCCAGCACTGTGCAATAGAAAGCAAATGTGTCTGCTTCTCAAGCCCTTGATACTGGCCAGCTTGCTTTTTACTGGTGCATCCTGCTGCTGAATATGGCCCTGACTGGTGTTTTGCCATTTCGTGTCCTTATAAGTGAATATTCCTTTCATATACTGATCTGAAACAGTGTGCTTCTGTACAACAGAGCCCATTCTGTTGAACCAGCTAATAGGAACTAAATCTTACCAGATCCCTATGCTAATGAACAGCTTCTAAGTCTCAGTACTAGGAATAGAGAGAATGAAACCATTGAGGACCTTTCCTGTTCAGTGAAAGGAGCGCTGTGCAGGGCTCAGCAGCCACTCCTGCACTGCCGCTTCGTGTGGCCTCCGTGCAGGCTCGGGTCCAGCTTCACCGGCTGGCGACTGCTGGCCTGCTGCAGGACGGACGGGCTGGTTGTATGGCAACTCAGGTAGCATGTTACAGATGGAAAGCTGATGTCTGTCTGTCTGTGCATTGCAGGGCACTCAGATACATGCTTACTGTTCACACGAGTGCTGCCTGTGCCTGACTCATTAAAGCCCCAGGTATCCTGCAGGAGCTGGGCGGGAGGGAAGGCTGCACACCAAGGCAGGGGCGAGCAGGCACATCCTTCCTTCCCTGCCGTCCTGGGACACTGCAGAGGCAAAACCAGCACGTGCTTGCTCTCTCTTTCCTTGCGGGGGTGCAAGGCACGGTCTGGGAAAAGACACAGACATGTACAGGATTATTCTTTAACTTTGTGTTTTCTGCCAGCGAACGAGCCAGCACAAATTGGTACTTACTGGACTTGAGCATCAGAGCAGTTATTTACTGTTAGCTTACGTGTGTGCTTGCAGGAAATAACCACCAGCCTGCAGTGCAATTCCCTCCTGCGGTGCCTCTGGAGCAGCTCAGCACTGTACTGTCTTTTGTTAAGGATGCAACACAGCACTGAAACAAGTAAATATAAATTGTTGTTCTGGTCAGCTTTTTCATGGCTTTGTGCAGTAAGTGGGAATGTGTGTGTGCTATACAGGTGTCTGTGGAGTCAGAGGAAGGTTTTGGAAAAAACAGACTGATAAAAGATAAGGAACAATACCAGCTGATAACAAAAATATTTCTTATGTGACGTAACATAGGCAATACATCTGAGAAATATTTTGGAAAGTGTTTTAAAGTATTCATTATGTTTCCCAAGATAGACTGAGAAGAAATAGAATTATTTTTGATGAAACAAATTGATCTCTCATTGCTAGACATTTTCTTCCTCTAGAAACTGATGAATTTAACATCACGTTAGCTTTTGCAAATGTCACATGAAATAGATGAGGAGAGCAACTTGGGAGAAAAGCTGTAATCAATCACAAGGTGCCACAGTTCTCTCTTCTCTGTTGATCATCTTCCCAGAAAGCAATTTGAGGAGGGAAAGATTACAAGTATAAAGAAAATAAAAACATACCCCTCCCCTTTTGTGAAGGTGGATTAAGTGGGTCAACAGCCACCTTTTTCCTGCAAAAGAAAACCCAGAAGATGCGGGGTGGTCTAAGTATTACTAAAAATATTTTCTAATTTATTTGAATAAACAGAAATGATAGTGGTGTGTAAATGGCCCATTCTGTGAGCTGCTGGTTGAACTTCTAAAGCAGAAGTGAAGTAATTGGGAAAGGAGCAAAATGAGGGTGCCATGAAAAGAAACCAAAATTTAAGATGATGCCTTGAGGTCAGACTAGATGATCATAATAGCCTTAAAACCAACGGAAATCTTTTATACTACCAAATTGTGCTCTCACTTTTTCCAGGAATGGCTCCATTGACTCTCAGGTTTTGTACCTTAGTTTGTGCAGCTCTTCAGTTTGTTATTCTCTGGTCATTTCTATTAAACCATTACTGCCTTTTCATAGCATTCACATAGGCGGTCCCCTTCTCTCCCCAGGTCACAGCTGCCTGCCAAAGGCTGGAGCTTTCAAGGTGCTTGCAGCAGACACTGGAAGCACAGATGTGCCGCCTCCATGCCCTTTCGCAGGCTGTGTGCTTTGTGCTCTGCTCCGAAGGCACACTGGAGGAGAAACAATGCTTCTGCGCTGCAGATGGCCTAATGTTAGACATAGCCTATGGTGAGCTTTTCAGCTTGACATTTCAAGAATGAAACAAGAAACTTCTGCTTAAAGATTTCGGAAAATATTATATGTGGACTTGCACTCTGTCGTGGTTGATGTGACTATAGCAGTTTGTTTTCACTTGCCCAGGTGTGAAGTGGGTCAGTATCTGTAGTAGCAGTGTTAGTGAAAGTCGAGCAGCTCCTCCACTAATTGGTCCTGCAGGTCACTGACCTCCCGTGAGGAGGTTCACCTTATCCCACGAGAAAGCATTTTTGGGCAGGCACTATGCAAATCTCCTGCTTAGCGTGGAAATTCCAGTGACCTGAATTTTGCAGTCACAAGTCACATGCCAAATGCCGTGAGAATGAAGGGAATATCTTTAAGATCTTGCCTTCAAGAGAAAAGAAGAAAGATTTCTTATCCTTTTGGTGGCTGAAATTTCAAACTTTTAGGTTGCAAGTTTCAGAGACTCTCTCCTAAGAAAAAGAAGACAAATCATTCACATGCAAGCCTGTGAATATCAGAGCTGGGGGGGGTTAAAGAAAGAAAAAAACAGTGTGAGGCTTGTCGTGCTTGCAGCTCTGTATCCTCAGCAGGTAGCTTTGCTACCAGAGCTGACCCGTGTGGCAGGCCGGCAGCGTGCCTGTGGAAGCACTGCCTCCGAGTTGGCTCCCGGGTGCCCATTTTACTCTCCAGTGCAGCCCGGCAGCGCTGCCAAGGCTCCGCTCCTTGTGGCCATGCGTGGAGCGAGCCTCAGAGCCTCGAGCTTTGATGGCTCCTATTTCCGAGGGAGGGATGCGTTGTGCGCTTCTTCCCGTTTCCCGTCTCTTCTTCAGCTGCAGACCCCTGAGCCTACAGAAGTCTGCTGCAGGGTGGAGGGATGGGAAGGGTGCTGCATCTCCACCTGTGTGCGGTCTGAGTTGTTGACCTGACCGTCAGTGTGGTTCATTAGATGATCTTTTCCCTGTGTTTCTGCATCGAGCACTAGGGCTGATGTAACATGTCTTTGACTGCTTTAAACATACCAGAGTGCTGGGTCAATAAAGAAGTCAGAAAACATCTGTAAGAAAGGAAAATTCCAGTGAATGTTATTTTCTTAGCACTAGCTGCTGACAGTGTTGTTGGGGGCTTGCTCTGTGTTCTGCTGTCACTTGCAATATGCTCAGATGTGTAAGGATCTTCATGTTCTGTAATGATCCAAGACCTTCTGTATCACTCTCCACTGATCTGAAAAATAAGCAATTTCAGAGGAGTTGTCATCAAAGCTAGAAAAAGCTTCTGAACAGTGGAGTTTCTTTTTTTAAAAAATCCTACATAACCCCCGTGTCTGCAGCACTGGGAGAGCGTGAGTTCAGTAGACAACTTCAAACGATATCACACCACAACGTTGAGCTCTTCTACTGTGACCTTTCTTTTGAAAAAAGTTTTTCTTTTATTTTCTGGTTCAGATCACAATGTGGGCATATGGAAGTGCCAATGATAATGGCCAGCAAGGCTTCTAAAGTTTAGGTTCATAGAAAGAGTAGGAGTGCAGGACTTTTGCTGAAGCTGGAAGATGAGAAATGAAATGGAGATGCGGATAAACCGTTTTCACCAGAAACTGTGAAACAATTTTAGTTTGCATGACAAATCTTCAACTAACCTTGGTAAGCCTGGCAACAAAGATGATCAGAAAGCACATACCAGAGATTGTGTTTTATTTTTTCCCCTGCACATGTTCTTCAGTAAATTACAAGAAACAAACAATATTTGGAAGAGTTTAAAACTTTGTGTGTGCTTGATATCAAGATAGCATTTCATCTATAGGCTTTGTATGTTGATCAGGACTGGTCCAGGAAACTGTCCTGGATCAGCATGGTCCAGGAAAACAGGTGTTTCATATAAGATGGATATATAATGTGTAAAGGCAGACAAGTTCTGACTAAAAGATACGAAGGACATTTTGCGGGCATAAGGAGAAGTGGCTACTGTTCACATGCAGCTACGCTGTGTGTGTGCCATAGCTCCAGTGCCAGAGGTGTGGCAGCACCTGCGTAACATCAGCTTTTGCATCAGCCGTCTCCAGCACTTGTTGCAAGTCTGCTGCACTGACCTTGCTGCAAAGTGACTCTTCTGGCTGGGAGTGTGCCCTCAGCAGCTGGCTCTGCATGGGGGCTAGTGGAGGGGTTGTTGAGGCAAGGCTGCTGCAGCTCCATCTTCCCAGATCTGGGGAAGACACAGGTGTCTATGACTTGTGGTCTCCACTCCAGTTGCAGGCACTTAGACCACTCATGCATTCCAGTATCTCCAGTTGCCAGTACTGTAGGCACAGTTGGACTTGGTTTGAAATCAATAAATACATTTTAAAACTCAGAAGACTGGACTGATAGAGCAGATGCTGAGAAAAAGAGAATTATGTCTGGAAGAAGTCAGTCACGGAAACAATTAACAAGCTGTATCATAAACTGTTCTCTGACCTTATACAATGGATGGCTTAGCTTCCTCCTAGCTCGTATTCCTGTTTGTAGTAACTTGTGCAACTACAGCTGAGATTTTCTTTTAACACTTCAGAATTTTTATATTCCTGTACAGAGTAATTTATGTGTATAAATATTCTTCCTGACTGATGTTTAGATGAAATTCATGTGCTTCCAATAACCTACTGTTTTAGTCTCTGCATGTTTCTTGACCCATTTCCTCCTCATTATCTGCTTTTCTCTTCTGTATGTTCCAGTATTTATCCACCTCCTTGAGGAGTCCCAGGCAGAAATGGTTCTTTTTCTTGGGATGCTTATTTCCATGATCCCTTTTATTCATATCTGTGCCTCTCCTCTTCTTTTGATGAAGTTCTAAGATATCCAAACGTCTCAGCATCTCCAAATCTGTTACCCGTATTCCCCTCTAAGTAACAGCTTACTGCTTCCAAAAAAGGCCACTTAGCTATGACTTTTCCTGCCATTATCCTTCTCTAATTACTTTCTCTACAGACTTTTTTCTTTCATTTGGAAAGCCTCCCTCTCTTGTTCTCAATATCACTGTGATCTCCTTGCCTGCTGGACCATTCTCTGATTGCACTAGGAAGGTAGTGTTACCTACTTAGAAATACGTGACAAAGATATGTATGTATACATATATACAATACACGTGTAGCATTACATACACGGAACTGCTTCCTAGGAGCTGTTCATCTTCTCTGAGCATCTTCTACACAGCTTTTTCTACTGAAGGTTTGTTAGCTCTCGTCCCTAAAGTTCCTTTCCAGTTTCCCTGATTTTGGTTTTTCTCCTTTCCTTTAAGTTTCCGATATTCCTGCTTTTCCTTTTCAAATTTTCATTCTGAATTCCTGTGTGTCTTGATGCTCATTTTCTTATCTCTTGCTGTCCAGTCCAGGTTCTGGAGATCCTCTTATCTTTCCAATTCGTACCTAATACTGTGCATAAGTTTTTTCTTGATGATACTCTCTTACTATAGCCATGATGTCACTTGCAAAGAGTTTGATGGTTATGTTTGCCCGCTTTTCTTTTTTATGCACATACTGCTAATAAAATGACTCCATCTCTCTCTGCTCTTTAACACACTGACTCCGTTGTTATCAAATAATCTCAGCAGTGTAGTAACAAGAACCCGTCTCTTATTTGGAGCTTCAGCAACTGGGAACTGCCTTTCTATAGCTGTAGCTCATTTGTTTGTGCTTCATCTCGATTATCTTTTCCTTCTTACCTCCTTTCTTCCTATCTTAGCCTATGATCTATCTTAGCTTATGATCTTCTCTAACTAGTTTTTAATCTTGTAAATCCATTTGAGATTAAAACTGTTAGATTGTATTTACAACTCTCTTCAAATACATTACTATATAACATCTCTAACATCTTTATTCCTGCAAAACAGCAACGTACAGCATACACGCATGCACTCTTCCCAAGCGTTCTGTATGCGCAGTCACCTCAGAGGGAAATACTATGACTATCAAATAGCCAACATATACCCTGCACAAAATAACACTATACATGAGTGCAATGTGTAATACTCCCTTGACACTAGAGAGGGAATTTTAGTGGAAAGTATGTATCTACACGCAGTGGAGCTGCTAAATTCCCCCAAAGTGCCGAGATGTACAGTAGTGACCCTGTCCGTGCCTATTATCTGCTTTGTAGATATAATATTTCCTGTTACAAGTATGAGGGGGATAAAACCTTTGAACTCTAAGATGAGAAAAATTGATCTGATAAAAAGTTAAACGTAGGTTTATAAGACACTTCTTGAATTAAATTAGATGCAGAACATAAAGCTAGACTTTAATGATGCTTCTTCATGTGCTAATCAGTCCCACATTGGTCGTCTGATGCTACTGATGAGAGCTGGAAAAAAGAGGAATTAAAGAGTAATTTAGAAGAACAAAAGCATTAAAGGAGGGAACCACGTATTACTGAAGTTTTAGGCCCTGGTCCTTCAAAGTGTTACTCATTTGTATAACTACAGCCAGTGAGTTACTTAAGTAACACTGAAGTTACTTGTGGTACTAAAAATTAAGCATGTACGAAAGCTTTTGCATGTCCAGGGCTGATTAAAATAGGGTGTGAAGATCTAGTTTTAGGACAGAACAAAGAAATAGTAAAAGGCAGTCAGACATCCTGAAATATTTTACATATATGTACATTCTACACTTCTGCCCTCATTATAAAATTTGTGGTTTAGGATCTCATTAACCAATACTGAAAGTCTTTCTACAAACACAGTGCTGCTGGATTCCACCCTGATGACTCTTACATTTTAAATAAACATAATAGACAGAAGGTTGATGATGGAACATGGTAAATTAACTAAGCTTAAAACCTCAGGACCTTGCAGAGCATTTGCCCCCCAAATGAAGATATGCTGCTGGTTCTGTAATGCTCAGCAGGGACTTAACCTCTGCAGTCACGAAAGGTCCTTGGATAGCATGGCAAGGTAAACTTGAAAGTGTAGGAAAGAAGCAGAGGCCAGGAGATCCAACAGATCAATACAAAGCCAGGACACAGGTTCCAATGCTCAGGTCCTAATTAAACCACGTTGGCTCTTTATAAGTATTAAAAAACATATGGAGGAACACAGTAGTTTTTGGCTTTTGAAAACTATGGGTCTCTCTCAGACCTAGTAAACGTTTCAATGCAAGCTTCCTTCTCTGGGAAGCTGCTCCTCAATTTTGTTCTGGATATTTCTGTTTTGCAGGAGGAAAGACTTCTCATTCAGAAAGGTCCAGTGTGTGTTTTTCACTTGTTTAAAGCAGCTGCTAGTGTGCTCTTGCTTATTTAAAAGTAAATTGAACATTTCTTCGTAAAAACAAGCTATTGACAATCCAGGGGAAATTTTATACCATCCAAATTCATGTATTTGGAGAACAAGATACTTGAAAATCTGTGCAAGCATAGAGAACAGCTAAGACAGGCAGCAGCACAGGGTTGCAAAAAAATTCACCCAAAGGGATATGAACTGTAAGCACTTGATAAACAATGAATGAAGTGAGACACAGTAAATAGAAACAGCACCTGGAGGACTGCATACTTAAGGAATCACAAAAAGGAAAACAGACTAGATGATGAATTTTAACAGCATTCTCAGATTACTGCCACCCCCTCCCACCCCCGCCATTTTGATTCTTATGTTTTTATATTGTGAATTATATCTGAGCTGAGAAGGCTCGGATTTTGTAGGATTACACTCCTCCAGGTATGCATTTAGGATTCCACTGATAAGGATCTTATTTAAAGCAATAATGATCTGATATCCTGAGCCGTTGAATAGGCTCATTTCTTACTGAAGAAAATAGAAATTGCAAGTTTTCAGCACCTGTTTGTGCAGCAAATCCTAAGATTATATTTGGCTTTCTTTGGTCCTAACATGGAAAAATCCCCAGAGAAATTGACAGTATGAGAATGGATGGCTGGGACTGGCTGTTAAGAAAGAAATGAGAAAGGCAAAACACATAAGTGGCACATTTAAGGGCTCAGATGAAAGGGAGAAATGAGCACTGGTAGAGAAGGAATTGAAATTATTCCAAATATGACAAAAGCATGAATCTGAAAAAGTGGAAAAGATGAGGGAATGGTCCGACCAGAGGCTTGGAGAAGAGTTTAAGAAGCAAAGAGGTTATGAGAAGAGGAAAGCATGTAGGGACAGAGGCCATAGCTCAGCTTAGATATCTGTCCTTAGAATTTACTGGGTCAGAAAAACAAATAATCTGTACTACAAAAGAAGAGAGAGGGGAAAGGAATTTTAATGCTAAAAAATTGTTTGTGTGTGAATCAACTGACTTTGGTGAATGTGGAGGCAACATAACTGGCATCATCATTTACAGAATCACCTAAGCCAAACTTTTTGAACAGTTTTGCATGCTGGCCACTGCCTTGAGTAGCACCAGGAGAGACCCTTCTGGATTTGAGACATTTCAGTTCAAGATCATGAACGCTTCCCAGTGCTCTGTTTTTTCATGGGCTGTAGCTTCTTCTACTGTGGCTGCTTCTTGCGGGACAATTAATTGTCTGCTCAAGGGCTCTTAGCTGTCTGCTGGCTTTCCCTATCCGGTGCTCTGCTGTCCTGATTGCTCACATGTCACAGTTTGACTCGTGCTTTAGGTATGTATTAGCAATGTAGGTGTTCAGGAATGTTTTAACAATGCCTGTTTCTCTAGTCACCAAGAGTCAGCAAAGTCTCTCAGGTAGAAAACCCTGAGCAGCTGTGCCAGAAAGGCCTGCTCTCTACAGTGTGTTGATTTTTGTAGTTTAGGCAAGGGAACAGACAGACTGGTTTTCATTGGTGGGCTTGGATTTACAAGCCCTGAAATTGCTGAACGTGAAGGGAAGTCTGCAGAAATATCTGGCAGATAGGCTTATACTTCTCTGGATAAACAGTCTGATGGAGATGCTTTCATGCTGTACATCTAAAGGCTGCTTTAATATTAGCAAGGCAGGAAATAATCTTCTTGCCCACAGCATGACACTTGCATCTGCTGCAGCACGGGTGTGGCTGGTATAAGAAGAAAATACTTTCTTTAATAGAAAGATTGGGCTTATAACTAATTATCTTATTTAACTTTTAAAAGATAATTCTGGCTGAAGTGTTTTCTATTTTTCATTAGAAAAAGAAACTAGAACCCTAGTAGTTGTCATTCTAAGACTGATTTCTCTTTCACCCTCTCTGATGGCCTGAGGCAAATTGTTTAGATTTTGGGCTGCTGGAAACAAAAGCAGCTTTGGTTTTTGATAATAAGTTGAACTTCTGCATGGATCAGTTTACCGGAAATAATTTCTCTACCCTCCTTATTGTGGAAGTTTCAATGCGAAAACCATCCAAACATTTTCTGGTCACCTCTGATCTAAGTTTCTGCCTGTGGAAGTAGAACATGTAGTACCTCAGCCTGCACTTCTCTTGCAGGAGGGAGAAGCTTGGGTAATGATGTTTTCCTGCTTTCATGGAGTCCTAAAAATCTGTAGCTGAGCTCTCATCGGGTGTAAACCTTTTTAGATTCAGCCTGTTGTGTGTCTAACCAAAAGAACACATTGACAGAAAATCATGCACGGCTGCTTTAAAAAAATCCTGGCATGTTATTGAATCAAAAGCAGCATTTTGACAATTCTAGACTTTTTTTGTTTTAACTTGAAGTTTCCTTCTTTTCATGTGTCTGATCTTTCCCCATGGCTCCTCATTACGTTTGCTTGTAGCAGTGCCTACTTGTTAAAGTCTGTGCTTTATCCCTGTTGCAGAGTTATGGAAAGCACTCACCTTCTGGCTAGAAAATACTGTAAGTCCTGTATATTTAATCAAACAGGGAACAGGCGGAGACTGTAATAACTTGCCACTTACACTGTTCTGTTAACATCTGAGGATTTTCCATTTTGTAATGTACAGTTGTCCTCACAGCTGACCAACAGTAGAATAAACACCTGTGATGCACAACAGTCATGCAGAGTAGTTTATCTTGATGTTGGAACAAAATGGTAAAGTATATCTGCTAGTTGGGGTAAAGATTTACCCATTTAAAATTTCCAAGATGACAGTTAGCAAGGTGCTTTCTCTGTATACCCCAAAATGGTTTTGTTTAGAACTGACTTTTTCTTTTCAGTTTTCATCCTGCCATCCCTTTATCTGGATGTCTGTGTCCGAAGGGCTTAATCTCTCAAGGTTTTCAAATGGCTTTGGGGGTTGAAAATTGTGAGCTTGTCTCAGTGGCACTCAAAATGTTACCAAATTAGATGCTGAATGTATAAAATGGACATTGATGCACCTTCATTCCCCTTTAAGAATGCTAGATTTCAGGAATTTGGGATACTTACATTCAGCAAATTAAGTCCACTATCAGGAGTTGCATGTGGAAGTGCTGTCTGCTCTTAAAAGCAGACAAAAAAGAATCACAATTATTTACAGGCATAACAGATAAGCCTTGTAATTGCTACAAATTTATTCATCAGAACTGCCCTTGACATGCATGAGAGTGTCAGTGGTTAAAATTATTTGGAAAATGCAGGAAAGCATCTGGGAGACAACTGCTAGATTCAGATCCATTTGTAGTGCCATGGGATTGTGAGAGTTTTAAGGGAATACATATTGAATTTTTCATGAGTGTAACTGGGGGGTGAGAGGGACAGGAGGGTTACCCTCCCCTCACTGCACCACTGAATGTCCAATACTGTCATACTCTCTGAGAAATCTAAAAAGCTGAGCTGACTGAGGAAAACACTTCAGTAAGAGCATTGCTCATGGTAATTTTTCTGGCTTATCTGTTCACAGGAATAATAATCCTACATAGCTGATAGTGTTTCCACAGGCTATTCTGGAAAAAAACTCGTACATCTGAGTGATATATCTTCTACAGGTACCTTGGTAAGATAGAGATTCAGTAAAGCAAACAAAGAAAGGCTAAAAGTGACCAAAAGCGGAACTGAGAATGCCCCCCTCGACTAAATGCTTCACAAACTTCCAGGGCAAGTCTGCTCTTTTTTGTTGTTTCACAATAAACAATTTTTGGCGACAGAAACACAAGAGTCAGTGCAAAAGACTTGAATTGATTGACTGGGGAAGCCACCGTTTACCTAGAAAGCTCGGCCTGGCCAAGGCAGTGGAAGTGAACTCTGTGGGCTGTAGTCTATGTACATGTATTCTGGAGCTGCCTTTATCTGAAAATGTCATTTTTGATAAATAGTGCCCATTGTATATTGGGAACAATCATGATAGTTGGGGAAATCGAAGGCAGTGAGCATTGGAGAGGAAAAAGAGAATATTGAAAAGAAACTTTAATTATGTTGGATTCAGTTTTTGGGATGGAAAATAGCGGCATTATCCATCAGATAGTCGACCATCCATCATTCCTGTTCTTCCACCCTCGCCACTGGAACATTTGAAATGCATGGTCAAAGTGCCAAAGAGACACAGTTACAAATATCCCTTGGAACGTTTAGGAAATGAAGAAAGTGGGTTATATATCTTTAACTCACTTCTAAGAGCAGCTAAAACAAATGGCTTCTTATTAGCTCCACTTAGTATTGTACTGCTACTTTTAAGTTGCTCAAACTTTGTGTCTCGAAGTACAGCTAGACTTCTGCTTCAGGCAGAGAAATGCTATGTAAAAAAAGATTTAGACCTTTACAGGTTTTAGATGTTATTCATTGGCCCTGGATCTGAAAACATGCCCAACACTGCTCAGTGATTTAGTGTTAATTACAAATTTTTAAATAGCTGTGTTTTAGCTTGAGATTGGTGGTAGTTAAGACAGTTTCCAAACTGAGAATACATTCCTAGTCTCTTGTATTTAATTATTTTTGTCCAAAACCAAGATGATTTGTCATCATGAATATATGGGAATTAGATACTTCTTTGTAGAGAATCTCCTTAGCCAATGGTAGAAACCCCCTCTTCCCCTGAAAAGATTTTAATAGACATTAGGATATGAATTTCATGCACTATGCACTGATGAACACAAGAAACATCTGTAGACACTATTGAGTATTATAAAAAGAGAATACTGATTATCCTACAAATATTCATATTTCAATCACTAATCAGCCCATAGAGGAAGTGGAAGGAAGAAAAAGCCTTTTCTTACAAAATGCAGAATATCCTGGATCTGTGTCTAAAAGGTTTTATCAAGCTATTTGAAACGTGGATGCTTGGTAAAAATAACTGAGTGGTCAGTCCAGTTTAAACACGGCTCTGGTAAATAATTAAAAACATTGCTCTGAACTGTAGTATTTTTAATAGCCACAGTGCTGCTACTGTGGATATTCTGATAGTTGCTGTTCTGTAAAACTGTAAGAGAGGAACAGAAATGAAAAACAAGAGAGAGGGGATTTAGAGGCACAAACAACCCACTTAGAACTCACCTGGTTAATAACCTTGGAAAAGTTGTCGGAAGCAAAATCGAGATTCAATTATATTTAATGAGTAAGGAATGACTACAAACATTCATTGGTCTTTGGGTCTAGAGAATGGAGTGATTTGTTAACTGTGAAAATAAATAATTCCATGATTAGAACGGATGCTATCCACAATAAAATCTAAGCAGTGCAAATCTATTAGCACATCTTCCTTTTGTCACTGGAGTGTTGTGAGCAGTACCAAAATGTTTGGATGTCAGTCCTGGGACTGTGACAGAGTGTTGGGGTTTTAGCTTTGAGTAAGATCTTGTGTTCATGCTTCCCCGAGTGATGGAAAAGAACATTTATGCTTATTTGTTTACTTATTATGAGTGAACGGACTGCTTGGTGCTCTAAAAACCTTGAAGGTCACTTAGAAGCTAGGTCAGATGCAAGTGAATCATAAATGCACAGCCTTGTTCAATTTTACAATGATACTGATATTTTTTGGAATCATCCTTGAAATGGCAGCTACTTCAGACATGTATCATCAGGTATTAGTCTGATCGTCTCCTTGTTCTCAGCCATGCAAGTTTAGCCTTTGTTGTCAGGCAGAAGATAACAATCTTATATGATTTTCTTGATCTTTGATTCTGTGTTCCCACTACAGTATGGTTCATAAATCTGAGGAACTGTTCAACACTGAAGTTGATACACAGGTCATGACTTCATACCAAATGCCTTGCATATAAAATACAAACTCTGAGTCCAAAGTTGCATTCTTCTGGTAAAGGTACTGGCAAATAGAGACCTCTGGAGTTTTATTCCAGTTAGACTACCCCATTTCATATTCAAAAATATATAGCTACCAGTGTTCATTAAATATCAGATGTTAAAGAAATAGATTTAATTTGATTGTTTGGCAGGGAAGTCTCACAATTACTGCTGCTTGTTAACACCACTAAGGGTAAGACCCTTATTTTGTTAAATAAAACAGGGAGAGATGAAACAACCCATACAGGTCATATGAAGACTGGAGATGGAACTGGGATTAGCACTCGGGTCTTTACAGGTCACTCTTTGATCAGTCCTGCTTTTGCAGTCTCAGATAAACAAACACAATTATATCAGCAGTATGGGAAATTAGTACTACTGTCTGCTCATTTTCCAAATAACAGTATCATAGAATCACAGAATCATAGACTATCCAAAGTTGGCAGGGACCCACAAGGATTATCGAATCCAACTCCTGGCTCCACATAGGATCAAATACATCTGAGAGTCAAATATGTCTGTACATATAGTCAGGGTTGCTCTGTCCCAGGTGCAGAATCTGGCACTTGCTCTTGTTGAACTTCATACAATTGGTGATTGCCTAGTCTGTCAAGATCTCTCTGCAAGCCCTCTCCACCCTTGAGGGAGTCAACAGTTCCTCCTAATTTAGTATCATCTGCAAAATTACTTAGTATGCATTTGAGTCCTGTGTCCAGATAATTTATAAGAACATTAAAGAGAACTGGCCCTGAAATGGAGCCCCGGGGGACCCCACTGGTGACTGGCCACCACCCTGATGTAACCCCATTTACTACAACCCTTTGAGTCTGACCTGTCAGCCAGTTGTTTACACATGGTGTTCTGTATTTGTCTAGCTGTATGCTGGACATTCCCTCTGAAACAAGTCAGAAGGTCTTTTAGAACAAGCTTGGTCACACAA
This sequence comes from Anseranas semipalmata, assembly GCA_013399115.1. Taxonomy (NCBI): domain Eukaryota; kingdom Metazoa; phylum Chordata; class Aves; order Anseriformes; family Anseranatidae; genus Anseranas; species Anseranas semipalmata. The sequence continues at coordinate 135,737 of VXAA01005831.1, forward strand.
TCACCATTAAAACATTGACATGAGGAAGAGGCTGCTTTCTTTTGCATTGTTATTTTCTGCTAGGTAACTTGCTACCTTGCTTCCTTATGAGAGTCGGTGCATATTTATAGCTTTTTATACTGCTGCTTTAGTTAAATGACCTCTGCACTTCACCATTGCATTTCTCAAAGAGGTCACGACTGAAGACAAGGTATTTTGTTGTAAGTGTTTTGCAGCAGTAGTGGAAGGGCAAGAAAAAACAAATGGGTTCATTGACAGCATTAGTGCCTCCACTTCAAGTACAAATTGCTTACAATCCATCTGTGCCTCTTGTGTCAAGGAATGATTTGTTCCAGAAGCAGTAGTTTAAGGACCTGGTACTGGGAGGTACATGAGTGGAAAGACTGAAGATAAAATTTTAATGGAAATGTGTCTGAAGTCTTGGTGAGCCTTTCATTTTTTCTTTTTCTCCTGGTGACATTGGAAGAGTGGAAAAGCTTGACTTTGTGATTCAGTTTTCACCATTGGCAGTGGTGTATAGCAAAATGTTTGAATTAACGCCTATAAAAGCCACCCAGTGACATAAAGCTACATAGGAATTATTCTTGGTTTAATTTGTAGCTTAAAATATTTTTGTTCTATGCTGAGATGACAAATTTGTCTTTACAAATTTACAGGGTTGAGTTTCACCCAGAGACTACTCATTTTTAAGCTAACTCTAACTGCATGATGAATGGAATAAAACTTAGCATATAAAAGTCTGGATCGCATTTAGAGGGAAAATAGACTCATAACAGTTTTGGTTGGAAGTGACCTATAGAGGTTGTATATTCTGACCTCTTGCTCAAAAGAAGGCTAATTTCAGAATCTGAACTGAGTATTTTCTGATTAAGTTTTGGAAATCCTCAAGAATGGTTGGAGATTCCACAACCTTTCTGGGCAGCCTGTTTGAGTGTGCAGCCACTCTTGTGGTGGAGAATTTTTGCCTATGTCCAACCAGAATTTCCCGTGTTGCAACTATAGTGATCATTGTCTCACGTTCTTTCATAGTACATCTCTGAGAAAATCAGACAATCAGGTTGGTCAAAGTCCATGCTGGCTGTTCCCAATCACCTTGCTGTTCATGTGCCCAGGAATAGCTTCCATAAGGACTGGCTCCAAAATTTTCCTAGGGACCAAGGTGAGGCTGACCAGCCTGTAGTTCTCCAGATCATCCTTCTTGCTTTTTCAAAGTTGATAATTTTTTTTAATTTTTTTTTTTTTTTTTTTTTTTTTTTGTCCTTTATTTAGGTGTGACTTTCCTTACGACAAGATCTCCTGGGAAAGATATCAGTAGTTATCAGTTGATATCAAAGATATTTTGTTTGTTTGATACAGTGGTAGTGTAAGTTACAGCACTGAGATGTAGTTTTGAGACCTTACCTTGGAGTAATGCTTGATTGGAACTTCATTAGACTCCTTATTTAGATGATGCTATTGGTCAAGACCCAGAAACCATTGTCTCATAACAGTCCAAAGAAGACAAATCCACAGAGAAACTGACAACTCTTGAGAATTTATGCTGTGGCAGTGTTACTTGTCTTTTCATCTTTTCATTCCTTGGGAGTAAAATACAGTTACTTGATTCAGTTTGCAAATCATTTAACCTCTGGTCCCAAACATTTAATTTTATTCTCTGCCTAAGTGTTGATAATCTCATTTTAATTACTTTTATCTCTGTATGCTTTACTTTTTATGAATATTTTCCAGTTTGTAGTTCTCCTGTCTACTGTGAACCTTTGACTTTATGTTGACACCCACTATCATTACACTGGAGGTTTAAACCAATAATGATAAAATACTAGCCTTACAGAACCTGCCAGAGCCAAGTCTAATTACATCATTAAAATTGCTGACTGTTGCTAGGAGCTCATAGACAAACATTTACCAATATAACATTTGAAGAGCTTGGCTCTAAGTAAGAGCTTCCCATTTTATAGCTAACAATGGTACGTACCTTGTGATCTTTATGCGTTGTACAGGGATATAAGTAAAAAATAGAAACAGCAAATCCAAAAAAATTTTGTAATCCCTTCTTGTTTAAGCATCAAATCTACCTTTTCAAAGAATCTGTGAGGCTACCTTTCATAGGAGCAAACCCCTGATCATTTCCAGTCATGTCAATGGAAGTTTGGCTCAGTTATCTTTCAGCGCGTATTAACAGATTCCTAGTGTAACATTCACATCCAAAATGTTTCTGGTGGATCAGGTTAGACTCACTAGAAGGTAATCAGGTTTGTAGCTCTTCTTTTTAAACACTGGCACCATATTTTCTCTCCTTTCTTCATGTTCCTGTGTTCCTTAGTGCCACATGAATTTTCATCATGTTCTAATTTTTGATGGCTCATCATAGAGTACCCTGAGGCAAATATCAACCAAACTGTAGGTACTATAGACAATGTAATGAACCTGAACCTGACAATTGAAAACCTCATGGTTTCTTAGATGAAATGATAGAGAAGGATCTGCCCCAGTAATTTTGGAAAGTACAGTTAGTGCTCCTGGATCCCTTGAGAACGTGGAAAAGAAGTGATTAAAGAGAGAGTTTGAGAGCCCTGTGGGGATTTTGGCAGTGGACTGAGAAATGGGTGAGAGAAAACTTAAACAGAAAGTAGCTGAGAGTCAGGTCAAGTAGGTTGGATAAAAAGCCAAGAGATGAAAAGGGAGCAGGCAGTATCCTAAAGTTCCCAATGAAGACATGTTTGGAACCAGCCTACCACCGTGTCCCTTCCCTGTCCGACAGAGCCAAGAGTCACAGTACAGTTTTTTCCTATTGTAACTGCAAAGTCTCCTGGTTACCATCACTTCTTCCTTCCAGCTCTAAGAAAAGCTCCAGCCTCACTAGACATGTGATTGTTGACTGAGTTTGATGCTTGGAAGACCTGCATTTCTTCTCATTAATCTCATAATTCATAGAGTGTTACGTTGCTAGAAAATAGATTTCATTTTCTTACACGAAATCTCTCTTTTTGTTGGGCCGTTGGGCAAAAATGATCAAAAACTGAGATGAAAAGTGTAATGCGCTATTCTGGGAGGACAGAAATTTTCTAGCTTGTTCTCACAGTGAGCTGAGGTAGCCCAGCAGGCTGTGATACTGGTGGGAAAGTTAGCTAAGCAAACTGGAGCCCAGGAAAACTGGCAGACTAAAAGTGGTATGTTGCCAGGCTGTAGGAATAGGAAGGCTCAGAGTTTTCAGGCTGACTATCAGGCTACTTGCCCTGTCTGCCTGGAAACATTATCAGCTACATTGATGTGTCCTTGCAGAGCTTTCTGGTTCTGTAAAACCACATCTCCTAAAGGCGAAACATTGTCAGAAAGTTTTCTACCAGTTCCACATGTGCCAAGGGATGATTGTTCAGCCAGAGAGAAATCACACAGCTCTCTTTGTTTGGACTCTGGTGCTTGTTCTGCCACAGAGAAATAAGGTGATGTGTCATGTTGCAGTTAGCATAAGTTAGACCTGGCTAGCATAGCTGTTAGCTGCTAACTTTAACTGACTTTTCAGTGTAGTAGAAGTATACAAAACACGATCAACTTCTTGTTCCAAACAACAGAATGGGCATTAAATAATTTGTATTTGCTCACGGAAATAGATAGCCAAACTATGCAAAGCACTTGTTAATCATCAGGTGTAAAAGCATCCAGAAGGATCCTGAACAAGCAAATTTTTAGCATCAACAATGGTGACAGCAAAACAGAAAATGACAGCACAGTTTGAAGAGACCAGTCACCAAACAGATATTCTCTACCCAGTCCTATAACTAGGAAAACTGAAAAAAATCTGGGGAGACTCTTGGGGGAGAAACTTCAGAAGGAAGCCAGGAAAAAGGAGAACCTGAGAGACTCCATGGGGACTGCACAATCCTGAACCAGCATTTGGGACCATCTCTTCAAAATCTGGGGAACCCAGGGAACTGAAAAGAACCCAGGAGATGCCATGAGACTGCCTGGCCCAGCACAGCAGTTCCAGCTGTGCTGGGCCACCCCACTTTTTTTTTCTGGACCACATCATTTCTCCTGCTGAAGAGGAAGGTTGTGTAAGGAACCATGATGCCAACCCTCCTTCCTCCCTCACTGCACCTTCTCTTCCCATGGCACGGGGAGGTCATCTAGTTGGTTAGTGGCACACATCTGAGATTAAAGTGCTTTAGTATCCAAAGCTATTTAGTCTCCACAATGTCAATTGGTCTTAAACCATGGCAAGTGAATAAAGTATTCTCCACATGGCTTGTAGGCAAAGCAAATGAACTAAAATTTTATGAGATAATAACAGATCATTCAGCATGTCAGTCATTGGCACACAGCAGGCCCTTACACCAGCATGGGAACTTATGTAGATCCTGTTAAGTGGGAGAGAGCTTGAACAAAAACATTCTCCTAGAGTCCCTTCATGGTATATTACTGAGGGCTGTTTCCAGTCTGTACTCCAAATAAATGTTTCTTCACATGTTCTACTACTTAGTGCATTTAAGGACTGTGTATCACTGATCCTCTACTTGTGTAGAACAGACCAGTGAGTATCTTATTGCCAGTAATACCTGACAGATGTCTGAACTTTGCTAGTGCAATAAAAACAGAAACATGCATAATGGACTTCTGGACTGCTCCCTCTCAATTACAGCTATGAGATACTCTATAAAAGGACCAGCTGCCAGTCTGCCAGAGAAGAAAAGCTATAGCTTGGAGCACACCAAAAAAATGCTACCACAATTAATTCCCTTGCTAGCCTATAACTAGATCCCAGATGTACTGCAAGAAAATCCAGACTAGAACTGTAACCAGAAGAGTAGGTTATGGGGAGGGAAGCCAAGGTGTGCATAGCCAGGGACAGGAAAGTCTGTTTTCTGTGCTTTACAGTCCTATATACCACAGCATGGAAAAAAAAAAAAAAAAAAGGAAGGAAGACTCATTTGACTGACTGGCAACATTCAAATGTCAGGAAATTCAGTCAGGAAGAAAACCTGAATTTTTAATGGCATAAAAACATCCCCTACCCAAGTTTTTTTTNAGAACCCCCCCCCCCCAATTTTTTTTTTTTTTTTTTTTTTTTTTTTTTTAATATATATATTTAAAGTAAGGTTTCAGAATTGCCTTATAGAATTGCCAAAGGAAAGAACGCCAAGGCTCATTTTTTCCTCTTTGCAGTTCATCCTTAAGATAAAGATGGTTTCTGCAAACTCTGAAATGAAGGGAACACTGACCGTATTCAGCAAAGGGGCAGCCTTGAATTGAAACTTAAGTCCTAGAACCTGAAAGCATGGAAGAATTTTACTTCAAAACCCAATCTAATCTAGCCTTATGGTTTGGATTTTTAGATATTTGAAGCAATAATTAATCAAGTCCTCGGCAAGCTGTGCAAAAGAAACAGATGATGTTAAGGCCACTATGATAAATTGTAAGAAAAGATGTCTGAATCCTGTGGTATACAACGTTAACATTCAGAACGTTAGCACAGCTAAAGGCAGACATCTTCTTTTCCAGAATGAACACAACTGAAAGGTTAAAAGCTGGGGAAAGCTTCCCCCCCATAACAAACACCTTAGAAACACAACAGAATTTAGCACATTGCTGGAAGAGGTTTGACATTGGTGGCAAACAATGCCACCAGGAAACATTTCCTTAGATTTATGTTGCTGCCAGAAGGTATCCTTAGCTGGGACTATTCCTTCTGGAGGTGCCTTGTTCCTATTTACATCCTTTATGCAGGAATAAGATGACACCATCTCAGATTTAAGGAAGTGCCACTGAGTATTTTACTTGTCCATAGATTCAAGTAAGGAGCTAACTTGGTCAAGCCTTGGAAAGCATTTGGATAACACAGCAAAGACTCAAAAGAAAAACTTGTGATAGAAATCTGTCTTTGTGAATGTGACTGAAATGTTATTTGCAGTGGGCACACGTTCCCTTTGGTGTTTGTTCGCGGTGCTGTGGCAGGTCTGCTCAATGTTTAGAACTGGTTTAGTACCTTAGCACCACAGTACTCAAAAATGAATAAGGAGTCGAGCCTGAAGGGAATGAAAAGTCAGACAAACTATGATTTGGGCCAAAACAATGATGACCAAAGCCTAATTCCCCCCCAGTGTTTACACACATGGTTTCTAACCAATAGAGGTTAGGAGTTGAGATCTAGTATGAACTGGCAGGCTAAAGTTTCTGTTTAATTTCACCTGAGCCAGTGAGGGTTGGGTGGAGTAATCTGTGTGCTGAGAATTGTTATCCTGGAAGGACACAAGGACGCTGTTGTGTTGGTGGTGTTGTTTTTTTAAACTCATGCTTTGTGCTCAGACCGGATCATTTGAGTCATTTGAGCATCTGCATGCCTCTCTCTGCTGGATGGGGCAGATGTCTGGCTATTGCTGTCATAGCAAACCTGTTCTTCAATGAAAATGTTTCCTTTGATTTGTGGTGCAGTAAATAGCTTATGAATGTCTCACTCAGAATTGTTATCTCCTTGTAGATGTGTGTTCCTCTAAGCCTAATGGATGTTTGAAATCAGCGAGTACTAACATAGTTGGACAAAATAAACTGAATATCATATTAAAAAATGATTGCGACTAGCAAGGACATTATAGCATTAGTCACCTTCTGCTCTCTGATGTTTTAGTGTCACTTTCAATGATAGATAATGAGGAATGGGAGAAAATAACACATTGCTGCCAACAGAGTTCAGTGGTTATCTGATCCTGATATTAACAACTGTACTCAGACCATTAATATCAGTATTTGTCCACAGCTCCATGGTGGTAAGGCAGCCACGGCATTGCCAATTCTTTTCTTTATAGTGACAACTGCAGCTAAATGCAGCTTCTCAAATCCTCCTGTGGAACATTGACTTGCCAAAGATGACCGATGTACCCAGGAACTGTACCCTGTATTCTTCACAATAGTTTTGTTCTTTTCAGCAGTAATATGTCATAGGAAACTGAAGCTGGAATTTTTCTGGATTTGCATCTCACAATGATAAGCTCTGTTTGAAGGGTCATATAAAAGCTTTCACACAGTAATTTGTTGGAGTTTGATTTAAAATATTACCTAATGATTCTTCTTTTTTTTTTTTTTCTGGACGTTCATCAGTTTTCTGTGTACCTAGTTACCTGTTTTCACAAACTTGCAAGAATTTATTTGTCTTTGATACATCTATGCTGATCTCAAGTGTACTTGAAAAGTGTTATGGGGAGAAATCTAGACAAAAACCAAACTGATGTCTATAATTTTTGGAAACCAGACATAAAAGCCTATGTCCTTGTAAGGCCCCATGGCTCTCTAGCTTCTCTATCTTCTGTTTTACAGAGAATATTGTAAATGTTTATCTACTTTTTTTTTTTTTTTTTTTTTTTAAAGAATAAGAGTTACAGGAATTTTGCTGCTCAATAATTGTTGGTAATTGTAACTCAAGACCAATCTGAATTTCCCACTGTGGTTAAGAGTGTAGTCAATATAACGTACGAAGGACAGTCTTTGGGATGTATATTCTGTAAGCAGTCAAGGGCCATAAGGGATGGCCATGGCAGCAGCAAGCCAGAAAGTTTCCAGGCTGTCTACAGAGAGAGGAGAGCCCACCGAGCACGTAAGCAGCACCCTTCGACTGCAAAGCTATGTATGCCCCAGCTCTTGAAAGATGGTGCCTATTGTAATCCCAAAGCAATAATGGAATAGTAACTTTATTATCCTACTCTCTCAGCGGTTACATAACCACTTGCTAAGAGGTCATATACTTAGGGACCAAATAGGCAAACTGATTTTGGAGAAAATCATTACAATTAAAACCTAAACTTTTAACTGTATTTGCCTGACAGTCTCCAGTCCATAGAGGTGATTAATCAGGATTTGGTAGCATGTTGAGTAGTCTTCATTTCTTGCTGTGTATCTTGTTTGGGGATCATTATATATCCCCTGTTACCAGCAGATAACCTCGATTTCCTGCATTAGTCAGGGAGAAACACTCTGATCTGCCTTATCAGATACCTTGGAAGTGTAAGGTTTTTTTTCTTTTCTCTTTTTGCTTTTCTGTCAGTCTTGGGGAGCAACATGAACTTTGATTCTACTCCTTAAAGGAATCAAAGTTTATATATTCTTGTGAGCGAGATACATGGAGATTCTTATCACCATGATGGTAACTTCTATCTATTTTGTGTTTTTACCACATCTGTTGGACTCTTTTATCTTATATCCACTTGTGCTTCTGTTTCAGAATAGGTTATCTATAATGCAGTAACATTTAGCTTTTTAATTCCCTTTCATATATAGTCATTTGGGAAGCATCTCCTGATACACTTCTGCAAGTATGTGCTATGTACGTTTGTAGGAAGCCTTCTGCCCAGCAGTCACTACACTTTCTTCCAAAGTTTAATTACAGTGTTTGATCTTCTGTGTATGATGTTTCACTTCCCCAGAAAAAGTTTCAGATTCTACAAGGGTGAATTGTGATCCATTATTGGATACTACGTCTTCTGGGCTCCACTCTGCGGGAAACTGTGGACAGGAAAGTAATTACAGTAGCAGGTGTGACTTGTGACGTAAATGCTGTTTCTGGCCATTTATTGAAGCAATCTCTCAGGATGATGGCAAAGCAGAAGTCAATGGTGCATGGACAAATAGGTCTTTGATATCAGTAGCAAACCTTCCCCACGATGAATCAAATAACGGGACAGGCTGCAATGGTAATGCATAAGTCACTGCTCCCTTGCCCAGTTCTTTGCCCTGTACGGATGCTACAGTCACTCTTTTGTTCTGACAATCCATTGACATGAATCATAATCCAGATGTACAAATGATTGTACTACATTTGTAAATTCTCCGGAATAATAAATTGCTGACCAACTTGCAGCACAGCTTTCTGGTAAGGAAGGATTATACTGTAGTTGAAACACTAGGTAGGGCTGGACAATGGGGACTGGAATTAGCAGGTCTTGGGGGCAAGATGCCATGTCATTTTTGTTGGAATAGACATATTAAGCATGGAATACTTAATGACTCTTTTGCAGGTGCCAGTGGATAAGTCTGTTATTTGTAAAACTATGTCTGTATCTGTGGATATACAGTGAAGGCAAAGCACATGTGGTAAGCACTGAGTAATCACATTTCTAGTTCTAGGTCTGTACTCCATATTGTACACACAAAGATACAAACTTGTGCACTACGGGATGACTTGCATTAGTACTGGATTGAATCCATATTTAGTGCCTTAATACAGCACTAAACCCTAAATCTGTAACCCTAAGTTAGGTTCTCTATTGTAGCTATGCAGAAACATATGTTTTTATTCTATAATTCAGAAACATGACTGTCATTCTTTAAAAAGCACTGGGCACGGAAGAAAGTCTGTACCATATACTCATATAAAATGGAGAAATCTGTCAAGTGCTCTAAATGCTGTGTAGTTCTGGCTGCCCTTGCACACCATTATGTAGCCATACACAACATCATGGGTAAATGACATCTTTGTGCATTCTGCAAATGTGAATTCTGTTTTTTTTATTTTTATTTTTTATTTTATAGAAATGCATGGAGGGCAGTTGCTTGGCTTTGCTTGGCTTCCTTAAATACATGCAAAGATGAAGAATTTTTGGCTGTATTTTTATTTGCAAGACCTGTTCTGAAACTTCAGCTTCATCAGTAATGTCATTCTGGACTATTTTTAAAGGGCTGTGATGCAGATGGTGGGTTGGGATACACGTAGGGGGTTGTTTTTTCTATTGCATTAATAACACAGTAGATTGGATTTTGTTTCTGTGAACAAACCCTTTACACAGCAGTGCTTTGTCAGTACTGTCTGTCATAGTCACTGACATTACAGTCTGCTACAGTAGCGTACAACGCTGCTGAGGCGTTGCAGACAGGTATTTTACATGTGCCTGTGTTGCATGCACATATGCTATATCATTCATAGCATACCTTTATGCACAATACAGAATTCAGCAATTGTGCTATCTGGGTCAAAACCCATGTTCATGTATAGTAAACCAAGCATAGAAACTGGTTCCCCAGATCACTCACTGCATATAATTGAGGGTCAGCAAGTGACGAACCTCTAAAGCAGTGCAAGTGAATTCAGGTAATACAGAGACTGCAGAGCCAGTATCTGACATTAATTAATCACCTGTGTCTGTCCTCCTGATGTAGCAGAAATATCACTAAGTTACTAATACTTTGTACAATGGAATATTTATGTACAAAGTTAAGAGTCATGCTTGGAACAGTACTTGTATTTATCTGGTTCTGAAAGGAAGTAACACACCATGCGCCAGCAAAATGTTCAACTTTTTCTGCAGTGTTTATGCCAGAATTTCTTTGCAGGACATCCAGATCGTGCAGATCAGAGCAGTAAACTGGTTTCCTTGTTAGCGATGCAGTCTGTGGAGCCTGTGGTTTGATGTTTGTGGTGTTGGAATTTTCCATAGGCTGCGCTTTCCACCCTGGTTTCTGTCTGGCTGCCCAGCTCGAGCAATGCCTCATATTCCATAACTTATTCCTTTTCCTTCTGCTGTTGCTGACTCAGCCTAACAATGATTTTTAGTCTTCTGTGACTAAGCAATTTTCAATATAAATTGTAATTTGAAGTTAAATTTTGAAGCATTTCATTTTCTATGCTTCCAAGCTTGTATATGATAGTATATTGGCAAAGCAGCAGCAGCTCTAATTTACTCAGTTTCTCCTTAGGCTGATGAAATTTATAATGCCCAGCTATAATATTTACCTTGCAAATGAAATGTCCTTAAATGTACATGTATGTGTCATCGGCAAGAGGAAATGCATACAACATATGCTGAGCTTTGGCTTCCAAACAATCTAGGCAGAGCATGTTTTCTTTCCTCAGAGAGATGATTATCACTAAATTTAAGTACAAAGCTTTGCACAGATTCTATCTAAAGCAGTAGAAAGAAACTGCAGATTCTCTGAATTCGCAGATATGACCCAGACAAATGCACAGGCAGAGCAAACCAGGTAAACCTGAGCTGTACACAAAAAGATGGTTTGCACAGCTCTCCATTTCTGCTTCCCTTCTCAAATCTGAGCAGTGTCCCCTAATGCTTTGCCAGGTCTGAAGTATCCCAGAATAACTGGAATTACCTACAGTACTTTACAGACATTCCTCCTTCCTGCTTCAAAGCAAAGATAAACTGGAAGATCACTTTTGGAGATAAACTAAACTGACAACAGTTTAATCTCTGAAATAAAAGTGAGTGGGAGAGGAGACACCAATGCAAAGAAATATGTTCATATTAAAATAAATAGGGACTTATACTTGATTAATAGGCTTTTGGTTTGGAAAAAGATTGTTGCTTCCTAAGTTAGTTTAGAGACAGTCAGCAAGCTGCATCTAAAATGCTTCACAGATGTGATAGATGATCCATTTCAACTTTGTGAGCAACTTTTCATTGCATGAAGATGATGGATACCTCCATCTTACAGAGCATGTACAAAGAAAGAAATTATTATGAACGACTTGCTTGAACATTGCTTCTTATAATCAATGTTAATTTACTAAGATTGGAAGACAAAAACTGCTACAGTTCATTCTGAAGAAAAATGAACTTGCTAGGTTGCAGAACTGTATCAATCACATTCTTTATTCTTTTACTCAGTAGAAAACAAAATATGAAAGCACAGCAGAATTTCTTGGATCACATTCCCGTGTTCAAATATGTTGATGTTGGAATTAAATCCTTTTGAAAGCTTCCCACTTACCCTCCCTGCACCCAAAAAAAATACTTTTAAAATTGTGTATTGCTGACTTGCATTTTCTAGTACCACTCTTGAACTTTCTGATTTTTATTTGTGCTTTGAAGCAGCAATACAAAGAAGTAGAATAGCCATGTTTCCAGCTATGCATACACCACAGACCTAACTACTTATGCTGCTCATCTGTGGGATTCTGATGTCTTCCGAAATGTGAGAGACATTCACAAAATGAGTTTTATGGAAGTGGTGTAATACCATCCAATTTCCGATACAATAAATATAGCTGACAGGATTCCAATAAAAACAATCAGAAAATTACCAATTCAAGTACTACAATTTCCAAGTGCATTTATAGATTTCTAAGTTTCAACATGCAATTGTGGGGCTGAAGGACACTGTGACTGCAGAATTGAAAGCTAAGGTCTCTTTTGTGTGAAGAACACAATGTACAGAATTGCGTAGAAAAAAATACTGCATTAATAAAATATATAGCAGCTTACAGTAGAATGATCACCATTTCAAAAAAAAAGATTTTAGGGGTAGAATCCTCATTGTTTTGAACTTGATTTGTAAATCTGTCAGAGTTCAAACCAAGACGATGATTCCAGGTATTAAAATGCCAACAAAGCAGAAAACATGCAGGGAGGGCAGTTAATGTTATTTAAAGTGAAAATTATCATTAATGCAACATCCAGTTCACACTTTGTTGTTTATTTTCAAATTTGGCCCTCATGGCAATATAGTGTGCAAGGGTGGTTGTTCATTGCCTCATAATCTAGGAATAAACTTTCTCGCCTCCTCCTCCTCTCCAGAAGTACTTTGCCAAAGGAGTAATCACATGAAAATCCATAGGATTTCTCACCAACTGCGGTAGTACTCAGCATGAGCAGTGTTGGCAGAGCTGGACTCTAAATTAAGTTGACCTCATTCTTCTCATCCTCATTCTTCTGCCCATTTCTTCTCCTAGTGTTGTTCCAGTGACACACTAACAGTATCAAACCTTCATGACTGCTACAAATTGTAGTTCTGGTATTGCTGGAAGGATGAAAAAAATATTTTAAAAACCCACAGAGTCTTTTTGCTATTCCTTAAGAAGCAACAATTAAGCAAATAGATTTTCAAAAAGGAAAAATCTATTGCCACATCATAAAACAATGGAGAAATGAGATGTACGGCTAGAATATATCTATTGGAAGATCAGTTATTTCATTATTCTGTGATTTCTTCATCCTTACTAGTCTCATTCCTGCTAGTATGATAATATGAACACCATCCTGCACAGCAGTAATGACAAACCACATAACATTTCTATTCAGTTCCAAGGTGGTTTTGGTTGTGATTGGATGTGTTGGTTGTCATCTTGGGCATGAAGATCATTTAAGAAGAACAGGGTCTGATCTGTGTCATGCTAGCTACCTAGTACTCTTTCCCTCATGATAGGCAGGAATTGAATGTGCTGGCAGAACTGTGTGTATTTATTGCATTTCTAATTATAAAATCACTAAACAGTGCATGAGAAAACTCACCTTTCTGGTGTTCCAGTATTAGCAAGCTCTATATTGCCTGGGTTTAACGGGTAAGCACTGTCCATTTGGGTTTGTCCTCAACTACATCTATCTGATGGGAAGTGTTTGTGGGACTGAGCTCCTACTTGTACCTACCCTACCTTAGTGTGCTTAAAGTATCATAAAGAAACTGCCTGAACGCTGCTGCCCATCTCTTAGGACACAGCTACTGGAGAAGATTTTTACAATACAAATTAGTGGAAATTTGCAGAGAGGTGAGCATCGCTGGATTAGGTGGAAGCCATTGATCTGGCTGAAACTTTTGATCTGACTGAAATCTGTTCCCTTAATGTTTAAACTCAACGGTGCCAAGCTAACTGCAAGATCTGACAGGTTGTACTTCTGGAAGGGTGGAGATAGGTCAGCTTTGCTCCAGTGCCTGTATGTTTGGGGATCCTGACCAGGAGCCAGAGAAAACACTAATTAACACTTATTATTGCCAACATTAAAGTAAATACCCTTAGAAAGCAAAGTCTGTTGGCAATTTGTTGTCTTTTGCAAACTCAGCCTCCTTTTTGTCACTGGACAGAATATATATTTTGAGACATATATTTTACATAATTTTAGAAACCACATTTGGTGTTCTGTTTCATGTTCAAGTTGCATTGGGGGGTTTATTCTGTTGCTTAAACTTTTACTCATTTACATTTATATCACTTCTGCAGTAACAGCTTTATCATGGTTATATTATTACTGTTATAATTAACCTTAGGTTAAAAAAAAAAACAAAACTCCATACTCTTTTCTACCTAACAAATCTGATGATCATAGCTTTATATTCTCTACCTCAGTTAATACAAAGCCAGTTCCTATTTTCCAGTTAATACTGACTGGGATAACCCCTTCTAAGTCTAAGTTGCAAACTACCCCATGGATCCTCTTGCCCATAATTACTTTCTCAATGCCAAGAGGCAAAACTCCTAATTAAGCGGGGCACTTAGCATTCAGATTTTTCTGCCGGCTGTATACAGAGCGTTAATAAAGTCAGCACTTCCTACCACAAAGGGTCGGGCCTTGCTGCGATACCTGAAAAGGGGCTGTTCTTGCTTAGAAATGAATGAAGGGCTGAAGAGGGAAGAGGAGAGAGCAGCGTGCAGAATGGCGTGGCATGGGCGGGCTGTTTTCCCATTAATTGTGTCAGAATGACCAATGGTTACGGGCTTCTTTGTCAAGCTCTGGACATCCTCTCTGCATACGTCAGGTGCACATCTGATCTTGATGGAGTTAGCTTTATTTTTGTAAATAAGCCTTATCAAATAAGAAAAGTCTAGTCCTACAGCAATGCCATGCTTTGGAATACAAGTTCTAAGTCAGAACTGCTCACTGAGCCCTTCACAGCTGGTGATGAAGAACTTGAGCCTCTGTTCCTCATCCTGGCTTTTAAGATCGCTGGTTAAGTAGTTAGGTATCTACCCATGCAGGCCTGAATATCTCACCTTTGGAGGGACCACTCTTACTCCTATTGAAATCTGTAAGGCTTCACTGAAAACAGATTCGGGCTCTGATTCACTAAATTGTTAAATCGACAAGAAAAAGGTTTAGTATTCACATGCTAATTGACAGCCATATTTTACCAAAAAGCAGTGAAAAGTGAATGAGTGGATCTTACAAAAAGAATAGCAGAGTAACTGCTAAATGTGTCTAATCTGAAAAAGAGGCTGAAAGAAGTGAAAATAATTACTGAATAACAGTTTCTTTTAGAAGCTCATTAACTAATGTTAAATTAATTTGGAACTCCCTAATAAGGCAAGATAGGCAAGTCATGTAATTAATGAGGTCTCATTCTGGTCTTATTTGCCTCTTTGAAAATAAAAGTGCTCCCTCTACTGAAACCAATCAAATGATAATAGCCAAATCAGGATCAGACCCCTTGCAGATAAAAACCTCCTCTATCAACCACTGAAAATCAGAAATACTTTTCCTGTGTGAATGAATGTTGAATTTGTCCAGGGGTCAGTGATCTTGGTCAATATTTTACTGTATGTTTGCAGGTACTAAATTTCACTTGTGTATTCCCTGCACAGAATCTTTTTTTTTTTTTTTTTTTTTTTTTTTTTCAGCATGGCATTCACAGGTATGTAAGAAATCATTGGACTTCAGCTGGTGAAAAGATGATACGAAGTCTAATCCACCTATGAATTCCAGAGAGGGACAATGCTGGGCACATGCAGCTGGTGAGAGGGTTTGCTCTACTGAATATTATGGGATCAGAGACTAGAAGAGAAAGCTTGCTAAGCTCCTGTGAACTCCACAACTAGAAAACAGCAAGAATGCAGTGATTTAATTTGTATAAAATGCCACAGGAAGATGATGGAGTTAACCCTGGCTTATGTCACCTAAGTATGTAGTCCAAAAGATTTATAGTTAATTTCATATTAACCATCACAGAATTGATGAAACATTGATCATCTAAGGAATATAATTTAGAATCATCTGACAGCCTATTCTCCTGTTAAACTGTTTCTGATGTTTGTTGTATATATTGCTGTGTAAATATTTACCCTTAAGAGAAAATACTCTGATGAGAGAGCAAAACATGTAAGTTTAGAAGTAGATGAAGTGGTAAGAATTGGTTAAGACCTATTTGTTTTTACTGCCTCTTTCTTACCACCTTACCATTCTGCACCACTTCAGATGGAAAGTACATCCAGGGAATTTTCACCTTGTTTTGAAGAACAGTGTTGTACTATCAGAAAATGGAAAACATCAGGAAATTGAGTGCAGCAATGCTTAATTTTGAACAGAAGTGATGACCAAAATACCTCTAGATTTTTTTTTTTTTTTGGTCAAGGTTTTTAAGAGAAAAAAACAACCAAACCTAGCTATTCCCGAGTAAGTCAGAGTTTGGCATTAGAAAACCTAGCAGGTAGAACTCAATGCCTCAGAGAGGTAAGAGACAGATCCACTTTCTAAGGAACGACTTTCTCTGAGCCAAATTTACGATATTCTGCCAGTAAGTAATTTCTCACACAGGTCCGCTGCACCCACAGCTCCTGTGTAAGCCCTGCATTGCCTTCTGTGATGGCAGGCCCCAGAGTACACCTCATCGCAGGCTTGCTCTTGCTTAGCACATTTTTGGAGTAGTGAATCCATTAAATGCAGGAATGGAAGCAGCCTGCGGAGTACTCATTGACAGGGGTAATCCAGAAAGATTATGTTACTTCCTCTGGTGGCTGCTTATCTTTTGCTTTCTCTTGTTGATCCAGACACTGATATTTGATGAGGGTACCATATGGCATTCAGAGACACCAGCTGCAGGACAGTCGAAGTCTGTGAATTTGTAATAGTCCCCAGTTTTTCTTTTTCTAAAGAGAGGCTGCATCCTCACAGGCAGTCTTTCTCTAGTAATTATCCATCTTCCATTCCCCACCATCTTACTCCATTTTGACCTGTCGTCGAGCAGAACTAAATCAATACATAGAGCTGAAGTTTATTAATTCACTACAGTATTATTCTCTATCTGTGATATCCTACCATTTCTTAGGTATAATTTCACAGCACTGTAGAAGGTCTTATACTATTGAGACCTTATTGAGACCTCAAAATCAACTTTAGAAATCCATCTGTCCTATAAAATACAATAAAAGTAGTTAAAACCGAACTACAGTAAAAATCAGCAAGCAAAATACTTATTCAACAGTCTCTAAATAAAAAATAGTGGAACTTTTTTTTTTTTTATTGAGTCAATTTACTTCTTTATTAACTTGCAAAATCCAGTCACTTTTACTGGGTATCTTTTAATGAAACCTATTCAAACACAGCTGTATACATTGCTCTTAAAAGTTTAGGATTTTATATTACACTAAAACCATGCAGGAACTTCAGAGGTGGAAGTTTAACTGCATATCTAATGGTATCACACACATGTTGGTACTACTGGAGAAATGAAAAATAATAGAGTGATAGCTCATTAATCACTGATTTCTAGAAAGCTATAATTTTATAACCACGAAGTTGTAATAGGAACCAGAAGCATGTTGGTGGTCTATTAATATGAAAGTTCAAAATTATACCTCATTGATGTATAATATTTTCAAGTTTTATGACAAGAAATACCAGGCATTTATTCTAATCCAGAAGTTGCAAAAAAAAGTACATTTTTACAAACTGAGGCTGAGTATCTGAGTGGGAAATGTCTGCTTCTGCAGCTTAAAAATGGATGTCATGGTTTACGTATAATAGACTGCAGGCTTTCCTTTTGTGCTGTTAATTTCTTGTCCAAGAAACCCCATGAGCCTATTCTGGCATTAGAACAATTCAATACGACCACAAGGGCCTGGTGTAGTGAAAGCATTATGCACTGCTCTATTGCTTCTCACTCAGCAGTGTTGTTATGTGAGGCACTTCTAGTATGTGACATGGTGCCTCTCCCACAGCAATGCAGTATTTTGTCATTTAGTGCAATTAGTGTGGTTTGCACATTCCAAGAAATAATTCTCTGAAATTCAGCACTGCTTGACACTGTCCAGTGAAATTTGTTCCCAGACAGTCTTAAGCACAATTTGATTTTGGGATTGGTATGGGCATGCCACAATACAACATAGTTCTAACTATACCTGCAAAGATTTTATGTGCTTATGATGACTATATTATGATAGAACTAAAAAAAAAAAAAAAAAAACAACCCACCACAAACCCCCCCCAAAAAAAAAAAGACTTACAGTGAGTTAAATACCTTTTTTTTTTTTTTTTTTTTTTGGGGGGTGTGAAGAGAAACAGAAGCAGTAATTTTGAATTAAAATATGTTTGAAGGGCACAACATGTGACATAGTGCTTCACTGAAGCATTGTTTCCAAAGCCACAGCTTGTTTTTAATGAAACACCTGCAAGAAAGATGTCTCGTTTTTCTGCTTTTCTCTTCTGCAAAGATAAGAAGAAAGTTTTAATTTTCCAAATTATACACTTCTAAGTTTATAGAATGCAAGAGAATAATATATTTTGCTTCTTTTTAATCATCTAAAACTAATACTGACTGATATACAAGTTAAGTGTTTGGAAGAAAAATGCATTGTTTCACATGGAGTAATACCTTACACAAAAATGAGATTATTTTTCTTCTTTTATATTTATAGAATAGAAAAAAAAGTAGCTATCCTGCATTTCAGGCTTTTTTAATGTTAATGTAAAAGATATGTATGACATTACTCTTACAATCATAAAAAGAGAGGCTATTAAAATGAAATTAGAAATGCTGATGAATAGTATTTGGATAAAATGAGAAACTCTTCTAATGGATTTTTGTAAAATTTTAATGAGTTAAACATTTTATAAGGAGCCAGTTCTTTTATAAAAGTCAAAAGTTGAAATAAGACAGAATTACCTTCATGTGCTTGATTTTAAATACAGAATAATGGAATGCATACATATTGTATTTGGTATATTAAAAGAAGTATCATTATCAACAGAGAATGGGATTTCATATGTCATTAAAAGGCTAAAAGGGAAATTGCCTAAACTTTGATTTTAAACATGTGGATAAAATGATATTGTGATGCTGTGGAGACTCAAACTCATTTGAGGAAAGCAAAGCAATGAATAAATGCCTTGACCGAGAAATGAATACATGTTACTGGAAAATTAAGAAGTGAATTTTAGATATAGATTAACTATTATAAAATGTAATGCAATTTTATGGACAGAAATTATTAATTTTCTTCAATATTGGCTAGCAATTTATAGATTTTTTTTTTTTTTACATTAAAAAGACTATCAAAGTCACGATGTATTTGCAAATATAATACTTCAGGAATATTAGGAACCAAAGAATTGATAGATGCCTTAGAGAACTAGTTTTGGAAGCCAGCTCATCCAGTCTTACTGGAATGGCAAGCTGAGCTACCACTATAGCCTACCAGAAGTGTCTGGCTATTAACAGAGAGGTGGACTCACAACTCAAAATCTCCAGAAAGAAGTGTATTTATACAGTATCTCCTGATTGCCACAGCTAAAGATCCTGAATAAGTATCTTAAAACTGAGGGTGCTTGAATTGCTAAAGCAGTGTAAAGACACTATCTGAACAACATGTAAGGTACAAGCTTGGACAAAGCATGAGAGAGGGATGGGTGCCCTGTCTTCACTGGTAAATCAGTATCTGTCAGTGAAGAAGGCAGGCAAATTGGTAAGTTCTCCCAGCATGATCTTCAATTTCAGCAAACTTCCATAGATTTGGGAAAAATGCTGATGGTCTATTGGTCCTTAAGTAAGGAATTATATTGACCATTTGCAAAAATGCATAAAAAGGAAGTTCTGTAATGAATGATAAATATACTCTTGATGTCTGTATGTTTACATTGATCATCTCAACAAACAGGAAAAGTTGATGGAATTCTGTAGCGCTTGGTGTACCAAGAACTGAGCAATCATGATTTTATTGGGAAGCCGAAGGTGTGCAGTGCCCCAGCAAGTCAAGGCATTTGTAAGAAGCACCTGGAAAAAGGAATAAACAAACTACTAGCTACTGTACTGTCTTTACAGGTAGACCAATATAATGTACATGTCATTGGCCATCACTTGTTTTCATTGTGAGCTTTAATGTCTCAATTTATATTATATATGTGTTAACCTGATGATGTGTTGAAAATTTTTGTAGGTTTGATGTGTTGAAAATTTTTGTAGGTTAAATACATCTAAATATGCTTCTCCAGCAACTGTCACTTAATGGCATATTCTGACAGAGAACTGAGATTCATACTTTTATGAATGCAGAGCTAGAAGGTAATACTGACTTTTGTTCATGCTGTGATGAAAGTTAATCATATTACTAGTATTTCTGTCATGGATTGAGCCATTGTTATCACCATACAAGATAATCTGTTGTAATAAAATTTAGCACACCCCATTTGTAAGCTGAAGCTAGGGTGAAATGCAGTTGAAGATGTGTATTGTGTCTGGTACCAGCTGTGCATGCAAAGGAACCTGTTGCACAAAAAAGACTTGGTAAGGATTTTATGGGTGTGTTAGACTGTATCCTGTGCACATGACCGAAAAGACAGACTTTACCATTCTTGTCTGCTCAAATACTTTGCACTTCAGAACTGGAGCACAACAATAGCTAAGCACAGAGTATTTTATCTAAAAGGTTTGGATGAGTACTGTATGCACAGCATACTTCTGAAAAGGTGATTCTGCATAACCCTCCACATACAAATTATTCTGTCTTTTGATTTGTCTTTTGTTTTTAGATAAAATAAACCTCTTTCAAATGAAAGTCTCCCACACAAATCAAAATCAGTTGGTCTGAATCAGAAACAGGAGCTCCCCAATATTTTTTCCTCTCGTATGATGTTTTTATCTCCCATAAGGTTCAGAATATAAAGTCTTCTTAACAGCATGTTGCTTAAAACAAAATCTTCACTATGAGGGCATTGCCACAGTGCCAGTGTGTGCATTAGGGATTCTCTCCAGTACTTACTGTGGGTGCAATGGGAAAAGAGGCTTTGTGAGTGGAAACAGGACGGTGTTAAGAGCCATGTTTGGTTTCTGGCTTGATATTAATTTCCTGTGTGGTCCCTATCTGGCTTCCATGTCACTCTGTGTTTCCTGATGAGCAATACAGGATTATACTTCATTTCTGCCACTCTTTTTCTTTTTTTTTTTTTTCTTTTTTCTTTTTTTCTTTTCTACTTAAATGGCAAGCTGTTTTGTCCTCTTACAATACGACTGTCCAGTGTGTAGGCTATTAAGCTGCTGGGAAGAGCAGCATGATAGTATTTTGACTGAGCTTGTTGGAACTGTACTATCAAGTACATATTTATTTGCTGTGCTGGGTTGGGACTTTATAACATTGTTCATTATACGGGGCCTTCTCTTGTACCCACTGAACTTTACTCATAGTTTTGAAGGCTAGAAAGAACCATTTCAAAAATTTAATCTGACCTCCTGAACAACGAAGGGCATGTTGTTTTATCTATACAACCGACTGCATATTTTTGAAAGGCATCCAACCTTGATATAAAGACTTTAAATGATGGAAGAATCTGCAATGTACCTGAGTTTATGATATTTTATTAGTAATCTGTTAAAATAATTTCTTGCTTCTCCTTCCTGCCATGCCTTTCTGTGAAAGATTAAAGCAAGCCCTGTTCTTAACAGCTCTGTTCTAAAACTTCTCTCCATGTGAATGCCACGTATCCGTGTAAGACTGTGATCTCATCTCGTTTTTACATTTCTCAGGGGAAAATGAAACAGTCAAAGCTTCTGTCAGTCACTCATTTTTCAAATAAGGTTTTACATTTTTTGAATCATTCTTTTGTGTCTTACCAGCGTCCAAGACTCTTTCTCAACCTCTACCTTAAAAAATTGGACATCCAGACCAGACATAATGTCTCAACAGCTCGTGTGTATTTGGTTGAAGTAGCAAGAATAATGCTATAATCAACCTGATAAATTCTTAGGCTTAAGAATCACAAATCTTAAAATACTCAACTGTACCTGACTTTCCCAGTGTGGACTTTATGCCATTGTTATCAGTGTTGATAATATCTTTTTTTACTGTATTATATTTTTTTATCATTTTTGCTGGTCATCTGTAGATGTCATACTGAGGACTTTCCAGAGCTTTCTAGCATCTGCCTTGCTGGACAAAAAAAGCGATTTGTATGCAGTATAACAATTAAAAACATCAAATAGCTTAGCAAGTCCACTGGAGATGTAATTTCTTAGTGAAAGGGAAGACAGAAAGAAAGACAGGAAAAAAAAAATACCAGCAGGGCAAACTTAATTAAAGAAAAAGGGTGAGGAGATAAGATGAAGCATGTCGAAAAGAGCTGAATTCCTCTTTAGCTACAACTAACTTTCTCCTCTATCCTCCCTTCTTATTTTCCCACCTCCTCAATTTATTCCTCATTTCTCTTCTACTCTGTCACCTTCATTTTTTTCCATGTTGCCTTATCAATTGGAATTCTCAGTGCAGAAATACTAAATCCTTCTAGCGTTGAAGAAAAAATGTAATGCTATTTTAAAACCTATGTGAGTAAATTACACCTCTTCCCCCACACCTCTAGCTACCCGTGCTTCTGTCTTTCTTTATCAAAGCTTAGTAGGAAACTAGGTGAATAAAGATACTAGAAACAGTATCAGGAGAAAGGTTTAAAGGCTACACCTTGGACATCAGCCTGCAAAAAAGCAGATCACTCCCTCCTGAGTTTTGCACTATTCTAAGCAGCTAGGTGTGCTGGGGAAAAGCTTTTCACAAGTATTTAAGGCTAGGAACTGTTGGAGACAAACAGAAATGTCTATCTACTCCAGGGTGACAATTCCTCTGCCCCATGAAAGTGCGCTATGAAAAGACATACTGCGTTTGTTTCTTCTGTTGGCTGCTGCCTGTTTGAAATCATGCATTGGTTTCAAGCTGTGCCCGAATGCTGACCAGAACATGGATCCAGGCCAGCAGGGTCCTAATCCTACCCTCCTTGCCAGTGCCAGCAAAAACAGAAGTTTTACCTGAAACCATGTTGATCCCAAATTTGTGACTGTAACCACAATGTCTACTGACAAGCTATTAAACAAATCCTTTCTGAACTCTCTAATGGTTTGCCTCAAGATTGCAAGCCAAAACATTCAGCTAGCCATCTGATAAAAGTGGACATCATGGTGAAGTAGGTAGGTACAGATGTTGTTGTATAATGTTGTTTGCTAAAAATGTGTTGCCTAAGACTATGTTCTGATACATTTATTCATGCTAATGCAAGAGTTTTTTTCAGTCCCAGGAAGGCCAATGAAAATAGCAAGTTTACTCAAGATGTAAGGCACTATTTGAAGTTAGTGATCCAGGACTGGATCTTTTGAACAATTTGGTTTTCTCTCAACTGCTGTTTTTACCCTATCTTAAATCTATTATTTCCACTGAGCTATCAGTATAAGTGAGATGAAATCCAGCCCTCCTACTTCCTGATATACTTTGAAAATTATTTCCTTTAATATCTTAGCAAATGAAAAGAAAAGCCCACAAGTTTTAATTAGATTGTAATCCACTGTTTTGTAAGGCATTAATATGCCTGGAATTGGAAGTCAGCAAGAAGAGCAGTTATTTTGCAGGGAACAGAAAAAACTATTTGGGCCCTCAGTGCCTTTGTTAATGTAAATCAGAAACATGAACAGTGAAAGAATACTATCAGACTACTTCTCTGTGTAAAAAAAAAAAAAAAATTACTACTCTGCATGAATTTTTATATACTTTTATATATTAGGTACTACTATGCAAGTACTGCTTTGGTAACTGCCTTGCTGTAATAGGATTTTGAAGATAGAGAACTTCTTCTCAAAGAGGATCTATGGCTGTCTCTCCAGAGTTAGTAGATAGATTTTGAATGCTCACCATAAGAAACAATTTGATTTCCTCCCTAAAGCAATGCACTAAATTATCACAAAACACTTGGTTACATTGATTTTGAACTTATTTTAAAGAAGCACTTAGCTGTACTTTGGCTATTGAGTTTCTGAGAGTAGTACAGCAGTGAGAGGATCCAAAGGATATCTCATGAGCACATGAAATTAGCTTACTTTGTGACAGCAATTGAAACAACATACAACAACAAGGCATAATATAAATTAATAGAGATAAGTGGAAATGAACATCAGGAACTAGCATAAATCATGCAAAGGCTATCCTCTCTATGAAGTGTTTTTCACCTGACTTCCATTATAAAAACAGTCCTCTCAAGCTCAGATTTATTCCTTTGTTCTATACACATTTCTTCTGATGGTTTCCTGCTTTTTTCCCCACTAGCCTTTCCTACCTGCCTAAAAGTCCTTTTTTGATTGCTGTTTTTTTTTTTTTTTCCCCCTAGGTTATTTTTTGCATGCCTCTGCATCAGAGCCAGCTGTGGGGAGGGACAACCATGGTAATTGCCACAAGTCCACTAAGACAAAGTAAAAAGTGGTTCCAGTCATCTCCACTGTGGAAGGCTAAGGCTAGCAGTTGTCAGGGTTTTCCTGGACATGTCTCATCTTCCAGTCAGAAACTGTGCACAGGTGGACTGTGAGGATATTTTAAATTGGTATAAGATTGAGACTGCCTTCCAGTCCGGCCAAGCCAGGTACTCAGTGCTCACACACTTGTGCACGGACAGCTTGGCTCGCTGTGGTTGTCCTGACACTGTATAGGGAGTGCTGTGCTTACTGCGTGTGTGCTGCTCACATGTTCTCAGCTTTGCAGTAAATTCATTGCTTCTATTCACGTTCCCTTTCCCTTCCCCCAGCACATTAGATTTATTGCATGAATGCGGAACATGTTCTGTATCTGAAATTCCCTGGGAATATGGGATTCACTGTACTCAAAGCATGCAGCACATGCACACATACTTCTGACTGGGAATTATGGACAGAAGTGTGCAAACCCAGCCATGGTTCTCTCCTTCTGCTGTGGTGCCTTGTAAATCTAGGACTTGCTTGCCACATTGTTTGAAACCGACCCCTTCGTCTTTCAAGTTTTCCAGTAAGTTCAGTCTTTTTGGTTTTGCTTTTAGTAATTCAGGTTGCTAAGTAATGGCAATGCAGTTATCTATTGCCCAGCTACTTAGAGGAAGGCTCTGGATAGCTGACTCCCTAGTAAGTAAGTTCAAAGAACTTGATATTCCTTGCTTAATATATTTAGGAGTAGCAATAATACCCTGTGATTGAAGTTTTTTTTAACAAGCAGTTATGAGAACAGTTTGTTAAAGACCAGAAATATGTTGGATATTCATGGGTAATGTTTCTTTCTAAGAAATGAGCTTTGATTTCTGCATACAGGGTGAAGAGGAAAAGTGATAAATGGAACAGATAATTTTGTTTGCTGCTAATAATTTATCAGCTCTAATCAGGGTGAAACCTATCCATTAAAATGTATGCGGAAATGTGATGATAGTATTAGGAGTGCCTCATTATTGTTAATTCATTTAGTACTCAGTGTAATAGCACTAATCATAATTAACTCCTCTAGTATTAATATGGTTGTCATACAATATGTACAGTATTTGCATGAGAATTCCACTCTAGATTCTCATTAATTAAAACACCATAAAAATGTCAGCACTTTAATTTGCCTTATGTTAAATACTATGAGCCTTCCAAATTTTTCCTATTAGAATTTATCAAAATTCTGCTGCTACATTAAGTTTAGCCAGAAATAATAGTTTGTAACCACCTATTTATCAGCTTATTACATTAATATTTAAAGCTCTTTCATTTTTCAGGGGATTGCATTTGCTAATGGACAAAAGAGGAACAGTAGCTTAATATACCAATGTCAGAGGTTTTATTAGGCCGAATGTTCTCTATTTTCTGAATAGGTTTCTCATCACAAAATACCTGGTGTCAGGGCTTCCCCCAGGAGGGCTGGCACCTTCCTGGGGCCAGGGGGCTGGCAGTGGGGGCACCGGGGCAGCCCCGGGCATTGGGCACCTCCCTGGGGACAGGGACGGGCCAAGGCTGGGGTGTGGGCCTGCGGGGACAGGGTGGGATCAGGCCTGGCGAGGGGCGCTGGATTCAGTCATGACCCTGGGATGGCTGGGCAGGGCCACGGTGATGGGCGGGGGCAGAGGCCAAGGCCAGGCCTGGATGTCGGCCTGCAGGCCAGGGCCCAAGTACAGGTCAGCAGGGTCCATGGCCGGCACCACCACGGCTGTGGCACAGTGGGAGCTGTGGCACTGGTGGGGCTGAGGGGTGGAGGCGCCACTTAAAAGTGGCTCCCGTTGGCCGGGGGTCTCCCTGCTGCGCTGTCTGGAGCCTCTCCAGAGCCACCAGGAGGAAGGGGCAGCCTTTGGCTGGGATGCCTCGGGGTTGGCCCTGAGCTCTGGCAGCCCAGCCTCCAGGAGGGGACATGGTCTCACGCCCTTACCCTCATGTTTTTGGAAGTGAAGAACAAAGGCAACTTATTCATGGCGGTTGTATCAGTGGCTTTAGTGCTCTGTACAATTATACCTCTGCAGAAAATTATTATGAGTTCTCTGAAGGTCTTTTCACTGCCTCCTGGTTTCTCCCAAGCCCGTGCCTTGCTGTATTGTTTCAATGAATCCTTTCAGTTGGCTTACGGAAATCTTCCTTCAGAGCAATGGCACTGAGAAATTCTTGATTTCTTTGACCTTTGGGCGTAGGCTTCAGCCTCTTACATTTGAAAACCGATGGCTACAGGATGAAAGTGATGCTATTCACAAGTTCATGTATGCTCTACATTGGTGACAGCAGCATGGAAAGGGAGCGGTTGTGTGCTTTTTGTGTTCTCATCAGCATACATCAGACCTTCTGATCAGCTGTGGGCAGCCTGTGGGACTGACAGAATGTGCTTCTCAGGAAGGTGTAGAAAGGAAGCCCTGCTCCTGCTCCTGTCTGTGGGAGCTTTGCTGTTGAATGAAATGAAGCACAATGTTACTGCCTTTGGTTATGGCAGCATGAGCAAGGGACACATGGGACAAAGCGGTCCAAGAGTTGTAGGAGTTTGGTACCTGAAGAATAAATCTATATTGTGCATTGCCTCACTTGTTACAAGCATTGAGCCTTGGCCAACTGGAGGCTTGCCCTGTTACAGGAATCATGTCTCATGTGATAATGGGTGGTATTCACACTACCTGCTTTCAGGCAACCAGATTTACACAACTGACCAGTCAGTCTCCTTGTACTTGTATCTGTAGCTCCTTGTACAGCTGAAGAAGAGACAGGTACTCTGAAGAGTGACTAAGAGATTCAAGGTGTCCTTGTGTCTTGATGTCATCCTTGGTGACATCAAGGTCCTTGATGTGATTGCCTCTCTGGAGTAATCCAGCTTCTTCTACTCACTACATAGGGACCTTAACTAAAGGAAATACCTAAAGTTAGGTGGTGTGAATGTGGTGTTAGTAACAATGATCTTGTTGGCACAACATAGGGAGGGCTGTGCAAGTCTGATCTTGGTGTGGCACATCTGAAATTAGTTTGTGGGCTGCTAAAGGAGATGAGATGATAAGAGGCAATGTTAATGTTCCTACAGTTCACACCTATGTATTTTTGTCTATAAATTCCTTGAAATTATTAACATTCAGACATTAAAAAATCATTACTTGGATCCTAGTTCCTCAGCCCAAATACAAGAGTGTTTTAAAAAATCCCAAGGATTTTCTTAATTGTTTTTCCTTCTCTTTCCATTTTAGTTCTTCAGAATGTGCTGCCTCTGCCACCCTTGGATATGAAAGCTGGAGGTTTCCAAGTTATCAGATGAATCCTGAGGCTGAAAGTAAAGCACCAAACAGCCTGTGGCCACACAGTAAGCTACTTCATGGCAGGATTATAATATAAAGTTCAGAGTGAGAGATTTAAATCTGATGCGGTAAAGAAGCAGCTGTTAAAGCTGGGGTAGTATTGAGTGATGACTTAAGGGATTGGCATGCAGTACCTGGTTTGAGCTGGTATTGTTGATCCAGGAGTTTGTAGCTCTATAATGTACCAGAAGAGTTACTTCTCTATACTTTCCTAATCTACAAATGTCCTGTGGTGTTGTTTTAATACATTTGATGCTTGCTGCTATAGAAGCACATAAATTGAATATAGTCTCTAGAAGCTCTTTGTTTTCTGACTGAACAATTCAGGATCTGCCAACCATCACAGGGTTAATTACAATTCATGTTTCTTTTATTTTCATGCTGCCTCATTTATATTCAGGGCATGTCCTGAGCAGGTTTATTTTGATAGATTGTTATCCACAATAAATTGAAATACCTTTCACAGTGCTTTCTGTAAGATAAGAAAAAATTACTCGAGTTATATTCGTAAATCCTAGGTGAATATGCCAGTAGATTGATTTGTGCTGTAGGCTTCCACCTTAATTTAAACATGCTGAAATGAGCCTGAAGCTTAATCGTTTTTATCAGCTCTCTAAGAAAATATTGGAAATTATTAATTGATCATGCATATTAAAATATTTATATAGCAGTAAATCATCATTCTTATCACTGATACACACCGTGGTCCAAAATCCATCCATCAGTTCAGGCATTTGCTATTCTCTTTTGTTTCCTTCTACCACAGGGCAGTTTGTGACATGATTGTGTTATGTCTGTGATATAGTATTACATAATGAATGCACTTCTGATGCCAGCACTATTAAGGTAGCTGTATATTTGTGTCAACACTTGTGTCAGACCAAGGGGCTGAATGGGTGGCAGGTCCCACAACCAGGTCCCAAATTTTGTACAATGAAAGGTGAAAAAGAGGGTCTGTGGACCTTTTCAAAGTATGATTTTTCTGAATATAAAGGAATGTGCAGGGAAAAATCTTGTTCTCACTCGATGTGTCCACAGTATTTCTATGCAATTAGGATTTAATTTGTGGTATTTTTCCTTAAGAAGTCAGTTTGCAAAGGCAAACAACATTAGGGTAGGTAAAGGAAAAAAGAGTAGCCAGAATTTACATATATGTTTAAATATATAAAATCTTCTCTCTCTCTCTCTCTTTCTGTATACCTAGATATAAGGTGCATTTTTGCATACATCAAGGGCATTTGTTTTAGGGGGGGCATTTTCTGGTAATGGAAAATATAAGGACCAGCTGTACCTCTTGGCCCTTACTCTGTCCTATGATTACTTGGTGCTGCTGTGGCAGAAATATTACCTATCACTAGCACCTGAATTCCAAGCTAAAGATGGTGAAATGTTTTCTTCCACTAGTGCAAAAAGCTCTTCAGGGACTGACAGCAACCTGATCTGATTCAGGTCATCTGAGATATGAACTGTCTCCTGGAAAATCCCTTCTCCCTCTGCAGGCTACCAGAGTGCCCAAATAGTTGCCCTAACATGGAGGTATTTGTCTGAGTAAGGTGACATAGGACTGGGCCTACATCTCCAGAACATAACGATAGCTTTTTAAAGACTTGTAAAAAATGTTAAAGCTTATGAGGGACAGGTTGTTCTAGTGGCTGGTGAGCTAGATAAGGAGTCAGCTCTAGACCTGGCTGGCCCTGTTACTCCCTTGCTGGTTGAACTTGGAACAGCTCTTTATTTCCATCAGGTCTGCCTCAAGGAACTGTCTCTTGTTGTCTCTGTACAGCATCTAACACAATAGGATTCTAAGCATGGTGAGAGCTTTTCTACACTGTTATAGAAACACTAATAATTTCACATTTAGAATTCCCTTTCTTTGCAAAAGTGTTGTGTTTTGAAGTTGTCTTAGCAGTGTGTGATCTTGTCTGTCTTCTCACTGCAGCAGGAGAGGCAAAGCCATGCAATTTCTACATTCTGTTCCTTGTGAAGGAGGAACTTGTAACACATCAGCTGGAGAAAGCTGGAATGCTGGACCAGTTTGCAAGAAT
Organism: Anseranas semipalmata; assembly: GCA_013399115.1. Lineage (NCBI taxonomy): Eukaryota > Metazoa > Chordata > Aves > Anseriformes > Anseranatidae > Anseranas > Anseranas semipalmata. The sequence goes on from VXAA01005831.1 coordinate 165,258, forward strand.
CCAGACAGAAAAATGATGTATTTTGAATTCTTGCTACTGTTTTTAATGGCAGCCAACTCATGTTCATTTGTGAAAAGTCTGTTTTCTAACTTGGCATAATGCTAATGATTGGCAGAGATGAGGAAGGCTGCTTGCTTAAAATGTGTGTCAATCAGGAAGAGACCCTTCAATACACTGTGCTGAACAGGAATTTTCCTATTTTGCGAGAGGGGAATGTGAAACATGAAAGCATGGTTTGTATTCAAAAAAGCGACTCTCTGAGTGTGATATGAGAGAGCTGAAACTCAGGGCTGGGTCGTCTGTCTCCTCACTACCCTTTCTTTTCTGAGATAATCCAATCTTAATGGGGGACCACGTTTCTGATGACATGTTTCTGGTATACTTCAGTTCATGAGGTATGCCGCAATGGCTCTTCCAGGCCCCTTTCCAGTATGGTCTACTTCTATAGGTGTCTTCTGCAAAGCTCCATATGTCACAGCCCTGCTTTGCCATTCTGCTGTGAGAAGGCAGGAACACTGCTGGAAATAGGGACAGAGACACCGTGAAGGAAAGACAGAGTAGCTGGTTTACTTGTTCATGTGTAACGCATTAATGACCTGTTGCACAGATGGGCCCTCTCCACAACTTGAAGAAGTTGAATTTGCACCACTGTGTGAGGCACTAGTGAAATTCTCCTGTAATGTAGTCTATAGAGTGGGCCACCCACATCCAACAGCGTGTACAGAACAAGAGATTTTGAGAGGAGCAGAGGACTGCAGTACTGCTTCACAAGTGGAGGATTCAAAATCTTGGCTTGCCTGGAAAATGCAAGTAGGGAGGTGGTATGGTAACAATCCATAACTATGGTAGCAGACATTACAGCTTTTCTCCCTATCCCCTATTTAATCTCAAAGACCCTGTTGGTGCCAACAGAAAGGGAGACTGTTTCTAACCTACAGAGCAGTGAGCTTCTTGGACATTTTCCTCATGCATTGGGGAAAAAAGTGGAAAATACTTTGAGATGGATGTCAATAAATTTAGTAGTAGAAGATATACAATAGCAGGAGACTAGACTCAGTAACTCAGGAGGTCCTTTCCAGTGTTGTATTTCTAAGGAGAGCTTAGTCCTCTTCTGTATAAATCACTCAGTACTTGCCACCCCAAGAAGTAGGTTATGATGCAGTACCTCTTCCTGAGCTGTGAATTTCTTAATCCTCTGCTCAGCCCCATACCATGACAGCTGTTTGCCTAATACATTGTTCATTTTTGTAAGCAAATTGGCTGGGAGGAGAAGGGGAAGGAAAGGAGCAGGAGGAATCTGATCTCACTGTTTTGACTTCCAATAATGAAATGCTACTTAAAGTCCGTCTTTACAGATAAAATTGATTTTCACCTACATTTTTAGTTGTTGGTAAAACCTGGAATGATTCTTTTTAATGTTGCTGTCCCTTTCTGTCCTTCCCTCTTTCCAGTTCTGAATATCAAAGTGCAAAAAAACAAAACGCCCTGACTCCTCAAACTATACATTGATGACACAAGTAAAGGATACCTTGTTGATTTGGGGATGTTTTGGGAAAAGAAACCACTTCTTGAGAAAAGTAAATGAAGATCTATTTCTTCTCAAAACTTGCAGAACAATTATCTCATTTCTGAAGAGTTATAAACTCTGTACTTTATTGAGACGGGTTGCACCCTTTAGGCAATTGCTGACATTGGCTGTACAGGAAAGTAAACAGCATCATATAGAAAATCAGGTAATTCAGCCCTTTTCCAGAGCAAGAAGGCCACGCAAAGGTGTAGGAGTTTCGAGCAGTTTATCATGTGGAAACAAGAAGAAGAGTGCCTTCTCTACAGACCTGGTTCTGTAGGCTAGGGACCGCAACTTGGAAGCCTTCATCTGCAGACATTCTCTTGGGAAAATTTGAGAACCTAGATGAAATCCTGATCATATTGCAATCAGTGAGAAGTTTTGGCACTGACATCAATGAGGCTAAAATTTTATCCTTTTATTTTACAATTGTTCTGTGATCACAAAATGCAAGGTATGTACTTTTTACTATGGCTGCACATGAAAGCAGGCCTAGAGAGTTATGTGTGTACCTACTGAAAAAAAGGTGTATGGTTTCTCAGTTAATATGCCACAGGATTTGTTGATGGGATATGAGCTAAGGAATAAATTATTAAGGACTACTGGCACTGGGATATGGCAAATGGAAAAATATATATAGTTAGGACCAGATGTTAAACTGGAGTTTCAAAATTAATATTCTGTGTGTAGGATGGCTATGGAAGCTGGAAGGCTTAAGCAAAATGCAAACCTTCGAGGGGAGATGAAAAACTCAGGCCTCACCACTGAAAACTGGAAACTCTTCTCTCAGGGAAGGCTTTCAGCCTGTGAAATGGAGATGACAGCCTTCCTTTTGTTCTTTCTTTTCTTTGTTAGTTCTGTTCTGGCCAAAGACTATTGGTAATAATGTATTTATGTAGCCTGTGTTGTGAAGATCTGTTTGTGTGAGCTTAAAATAGTACAAGAATTCACTGATATAGACCAAGACAGAAGTTCTCTTTAATATATTTCCCAAAGAAAAATTAAAGTGACTATTTTTGAAGTACAGTAAATTGATCAGATGTTTCTCAGTGTCTTACTGTGCTTCACCCAGTATTTTAATGAAACAATAGCATATTTCTGATCACAGTGCCAAAACTGCAGAATTGAGAAAAGTGAATTGCTGTTGTTACAGGAACAAAGGTTTAGCAAACTGCTTAAGTTCAGTTGTTTTGAAACAGAACTGGTTTCTTTCATGGATGCTGCACATACGGGTTGCCAGTCTGGCCCCAGGATGGCCTATTGCCTGCAGTGTAGGCTTCCCTAACGATGGTGTTTGTGCATTTGTCATGCTCTTTCTCATCTGTCTTCTTTCAGTCATTCCTTCTCTAGGATTTCCCTTACTTCCTTTGTTTCTGATTTTACTTTAATTTCACATCCATTCCGTATTTTCATTCCCTACTATTGCCTCCAACATGTGGGATTTAGTTGAAATGAATGCATGTGCTGTATGTGGACAGAACAGTTATCTATCCCTCTCTCTCATGCAAATGCACAGACACAGAATGAGAGGAAGGTAGAACAACAATCCTGATTCCTTACTTCAGAAAATCTCAATTATTAAAACTAAAAGCCAGCCCTCTTACCTGTTTCTGCTGATAGATCCTTTATCTTTCCCACATTATTAGTTATAGAGGATCATAGAACCACAGAATGGTTTGGGTTGGAAGGGACCTTGAAGATCACCTGGTTCCAACCCCCTGCCATGGGAAGGGACACCTCTCACTAGACCAGGTTGCCCAAAGCCCCATCCAGCCTGGCATCGAACACTTCCAGGGATGGGGCATCCACAGCTTCTCTGGGCAACCTGTTCCTGTGCCTCGCCACCCTCTGAGTAAAGAATTTCTTCCTTATCTAAATCTACCCTCTTTTAGTTTAAAACCATTCCTCCTTGTCCTATCACTATGATCCCTGATAAATTTTAATAAAGCACTTCTTAGTACACCAATACTAATACTTATGAATACACATCCAATGGTGCCCATAAAAAAAAAATTCCTTTTACAAATCTGTGTGCCAACCATGAACAGCCCCAGGGTCAGCCAATTAAAGTTTGTTCTGATGATGTAATGCTCATAACTTAATATCTTTGACTGAGATTGTGATTATGACTTAAGAACTGATTTCTCTACTTATGCATAGCACTTAAGCTCCTTAGCTTGATCATGCTCTTGAATTAATCTATCATATTAAAAATGCTTGATTTCTGATTATATCAAAGTTTGAAAGCTGATGATGTTGTCTTCTCTGTTCCCCATTCAGAGCACCTAAATGAAGTGGCCAGAATGTCAAAACTGTGTAGCAGTCAGAAGCTCCCAAAGGACAACACTTTTTTGAAAAAGGAAGGGAAAGAGGCAGTTTCTCTTTAATTGGGACGGCAACTTTCTTCTCCTCAAATGTCAACATCCTAGCATTGTGAGGAGACCAAAAATAATGGGGCTACCATACAGTAAATAAACATGTATGATATTACAGTTTTACAGAGGAAGAAATACTTTGCTCGTGCTTCACTTGGCTTTTGCTTTATGAGACAATAAAGTCCTCTGGCAAATAAATGCCAGGACCTCAGCCCAAGGGAGTGGTGATGCTTCTCAGAAGACTTCTGCGGGTCTTGTTTATTACCTCATAAACTCAAAGCCAAATGAAGTTGTTATAATGTTACTTTGCATATAAATTATGCCTCCCCTGTCCATCTGCAGTTATGCATACTTCTTAGTGCCTGTGTTTCTTTCCCCTCTGTCTGTTCTCCTTTACATTTCTAGCTGCAGATGTTGTGCTAGGTGGGATTACTAGACCCAAAATATATGGGAAATGTCACTACTGCTAACTCTAGGTATTTACAAGTCAGAACTCAGGCACCAAAATCGTAAGATGCAAACAGAAATCAGTGCATGCTGGATATGCCTTCTGGGATCTGAGCTGGTATGTTGTATCTAGGATACGTTTTTAAGTTTTTCTCTCAAGCTGTCTGGGCTTACAAATATGTGGCGTGGAAAAAAAAAGAAAAAGAAAAAGAAAATGGAGATTTTTATTTAACCAAGCAACTTCAGGGACTCAGGCTTCAAATATACTGTGAGAGTTGGTAACACTAAACACATCTTCTTCATTTCTTACAATGAAAAATTTCAGCCATGGATGACCAGTGAAATGAATGCCACCCTTACTGCAAAGTTGTCTGTAGGGAAGCTAGAAACCAGGCTGGTGAGAAAACGAAATAGGCCATCCAGGAGCAGATGGTTTCTCCTGTCTGAATGTTGCAAATCCAAACAGAGCTCTCCCTGTCACTGTTAAAACACTTAACAGATGCAAGAAACAATAAAGTAGACACAATTATTTCAGGTAGTCCATGATATTGATGAGATGTAATGAGATCATAGGATAATTCAGGCTGGGAGGGGACCTTAGGAGCTCTTGTAGTCAACACCCTGCTCAAGGCCAGGTCAGACCAGGGTGCTCAGACGGGTTTTCAAACTCTCCGAGGATGCAGACTGCACAGCCTTGTGGGACACCCTGTCCCACTGTCTGCCTGGCCACAGGGCAAGAAAATTTTCCCTATGCCTACTTTGAACCTCTCTTCTTTCAATTTAAGTCCATTGTTTCTCATCCTCCTGCCATACGTCTCGAAGACTTGGCTCTATCTTCTTGATAACAGTTTCATAGGTATCAAAGGGTTGCTACTGGGAGATGAAACCGAGCGAAGGGAAATGTAATCCCATTTTTGATTTTTTCCTGTTTATCTCTCAGGATTCCATTGCCAGACTAATTTAAAACTACTGAGAATATGCTGTAAGAAATAATCCTGCATTGACACCAGAGGGAAGGAGACCATTTTTTGTTTGTCCTTGATACCATATTATCCAATTAACAGTTTAGGGTGTGTGACCTGACGGAATTATATCCTGTGAAGATTAGAAGCACTTCTTTATCCACCCATACCAGTTTATTCCTAAACCTCTTCTGGTCAATAGACAGCAATTATATTAATGCTATTTATGAAGATTTCATTATGGGGCCTCCTACCAACTGTGGAGTATAGACCTTCATATTCTATTTCGTTAACAAACTCATTGAGAGGAGATGAAATGCAAATGCTTTCATTCCCTTTGCTACTCAGCTCTCCCCGGTCCTCTTTAATCTTCCACATAGTTACAATTAAGATTGAGTGCTTATTTTCTTCATAGATGATGATATATGGTAAATGTGGGAAAAGTGGGCATTGTTTTATGAATATTACAGGTTCATTAGTTTTATTGCATTTATGTCGGGGTGCTGGTATGGTGCAAAGGGGCTTGGTGGCCTGTGTGTTTCAAGAAGAGCCCTCCCTGCCCTGGTTTCCACAGCTGTTTGTTATCAGCTGAGGCTGATTGAGCATTAGGTAAAACATGGGTGTGTGCACGGCTTGCTGAGTGATATAACCTGTATCCTATTACTCCTTGATTGCCTTTGTTGAGATTAGACAAGGTTATATTTGGAAAAGGGCTGAAGGGAGCTCTACTAGGGCTGGAGCCTAAGTGAAGCTTCCTGGGGGTGTGTGGTTGGTTTGTAGGGTTGTACAACCCACAGACGTGTGAGCTTCAGAGAGCTGAAGGCTCAGGCCTTGCTGAGGTACTTTCAGAGAGCCTAAGATGGGGCTGTGGACTGCTGAACTCAAGTATCTCCATTTTGCCTATGAAAAGAGGAACTCCACTACTGTGAGGCTGGAGGGTGTGGAGCAGGAGCCTCCTGCTGCTGTGACTCATGGTGAAGCTCACGCTGACTGCAGAAGCGACTTCTGGTGTTATGCTGGGTAAGTGACTAAAAAAAAAAATGTAACTGCTGATGAAGTTCATTAGGACTAATGGTGGTGGAAAATTGTATGCCTGGTCAGCTCTTTAAAAGTACCAAAAGGGAAGATAATGAAGTGGCCACTGGGAATGCAGACTTGAAAGAGTCTTAAAGGTCTGTGCCCAGTCCCATTAAGGCAATGGAAAAATACTCATTGGTTTCAGTAGGCTTAAATGTGCACACTGAGGCCTGAAGAGAGAAAACTGGTCTGCTATTATTCAGGGGAAATTTAAAGCAAAGGAAAAACTTAGAGCAAATAATAACCTGTTTCTTTCTTGGAAAAAAGTTACTGGGTGATGTCATGTCAACACATCTAGTGTGTATGACTGGTTAAGGATGTGTGAGTGCGAAGGGTACCTCCAAGTTGCTAGCTAAATTAGCCATACAGCTATCCATGACTTTCTGATATTTTTTTATACACTTTATTTTACAGATTTTTTCACTGATCTGAAACAATATTTTAAAGAATATTAGTCATTTCTAAGTTGTATAAATACTTCAGGAATGCCACTGTAGCATTACAATGAAAAATGCTGTTTGAGAAACAATATAATAACTTCTGTGTTTAGAACAAAGGACTGTGGAAGAAGTAAGCTCCCTCAGAAATAAGATCTGATGAAGCTGTGTGTCCTAGTTAACATAAAATAAATATACCAGTGAGACACTAGCTCAAAAACTATCTCGGTGAGACAACAGCTAAAAACTGTAGTTTTTAATTTTTTTGAGTTTTTTTTTTTTATTAAAGCTGGAGCTGTTGGATTCTAGTGAAGAGTAGGGGATCCTAGACTTGGCTCACAAACAGTATTTCTAGTAGTGGAAACTTAAAAATTCAGTTTCTGAGTCCTTCCATGCCATCACACCATGAAAAATTATTCTTAATTGTGTAAATTGAAGTCTCATGAATTTAAAGATAATCTCACTGTTTTGAGGGCCTACTTATGTTTTTGTGAATGCCTGAAATTATCTTTATACTGTTATTTTTGGCATAGTTTCATCTATTGTGGATTAAGTTCAGACTTTCATATGTGAATAGCATAGAGTAGCAGCTTCTTTTGTAATAAATATAATTTGTTGTTCTTACTTGACAGGGATTCTAAAGCATTCTGTGGCTGTACTGCAAGACTGCTATGGTCAATTATTTTTCAATTTCCATTCTTATCCCATGTCAATTAGTAGCTTAGCAATGAAAAACCTAATTAATTTGCTACACCTACAGTATGTTGCCTTTCTACCACAGATTCATGTTCAAATGTTCCTTGGAGATTTTGCCTCTTCAAAGAGTATAATTAAAGAATAAAGTTTACAGTATTTCTTCCTGAAAGCAGGCCAATTTATGTACTACAGAAAGGTTACTTCCTATGCTTTCAGTATTTTTCTATGAAGTAGTGTAAAAAGATCTGCTTTACGAATTTTTTTTCAGTAATTAGAGCTCTCATCCCAGATGAGACTGACCTGTGTTGATGTCCCAGCTCTGTCTGTGGGGATTTGAACGCTTATGTTCAGTAATGGCTTGTTTAGAAGTGTGGTGGCTTGTGTTTTTTCAATCTTTACTGGGCCCAAAATAGAGTTTAAGAACAAATCCAGTTCCCCCTCCAATATTAGAGCCTTTGTCTGGGTTGGTAGAGAGGGATGGTTATTTTTAAATGTGGCTTTTAGTACAAAATACACAAGTGTGCAATGTGGAGACTTACTGGTTGCACTTCTTTCATGTGCTTTAACCTTGCCAATTTAAAAAAAAAAAAATCCTTTTTGCTAGCCATTGTCATTACCAATTAGACCTTTTGGTTATCACAGCTGAATGACTGATCCTGATCAAGTGTAATGAGGGAAGGATGTAAGTAGGCTCAGTATGTTAGCACAGCTGCTATTAAATGCATTTAACTTCTAGATGCAGGAGAGTCAGAAATCCATGGCTGATCCCTTTGTTTTCACCTCAGTGAATCCTAAAGATCAGCATGAGCAGTGAATACATGTTAATCCATTGCTGCCAGCTGGTAAAGCACCCATGAATAATGGGAGATTATAAGCAACTTGTCCTTCTCCCGAGAGCATTTATCTGTATTTGCTCAGAGGCAGTGCCAGCTAGGGCTGGCACAGTTGTCCCTTGTAATGAAACCCTTGACCTAGGAATGCTCTCCAAGGAGCTTTAGGAAGACCATCTCTGACAATATGCAAGTCGCTGTAGCCCTCTACAACTTGCACGTGAGCAGTGCAGCTCTGACTTCCTGATCTGAAATTCATATAAATGGTTATGTGGCTGTAGAGATGATCTGAAGTCTGCTTAGTGCCCTGTGTACTTAGTGTTTTGTGTGGCAGAGCTCTAGGAATCACAGTAAATCGGCTTCAGAGATTGCTCAGCCTCTGATGTCCATTTACTGTCTCTCCACCATGTTAGCACTGTGCTGTAATTAGTCATACTGGGTGCGCTCCTATCTATCCCGTGGGAGACCACGATGCTGTTGCAGGAGATTAGCAGCTGGTTAACAGGCTGTTTAGTTATCCAATACACAAGGGAAGCAAGGACTCTGCTGTTATAAGGAAAGGGAATTCTGGGTCCCTATCCTTATTAATACAGTGAAATGGTGTATTACTAATGACAAAATGTGAGGGCTTATAGGCAAGAAGTTACAGGAAATAAAAACATGTTTTTATCATTTCAGTGAATGTGGACACTTAACGCGTGATGAAAGCCTAGCAGAGAGAAGGCAGTGCTTAGTTTAACATAAGCTAGCTAACAGACCTCTCTAAAGGGCCTGAAAAGGGATTATTTTATATCTCGAGTACAGTGCACAGCTAGGGCTAGTAGTCACTCTATCAGAGCTCAGCTGAATAGTGCTTCTGCACCGTAAGTGGTATTTAAAGACTTAAGGAACTGATATAATTCATTGTAAAAGAAAATGATGTATCTGCAAATATTTCCATCACCTTTGAACACTTATTGCCTTTATTTAGAGCAGGGATCATAGACTTTATTTTTTGAAATTTAAACATAAGAAGGACCATTAAAAATAATGATGATATGACTGTAGTGTCTTAAACAGCAGTTCCTAAATATGTGCATAAACCAGGGACTTTGTTTAATAGGGATTTGTAATTTTTCATTTAATACCACTACCTCCTACCTCTCTGCCCCTGAAGTTTAATAAAATCCTGGGCTAGAAAGGATATAAACACACAAAGAGTAACGATATATTATATGGAAAATATAATTTTTTTTTTTGTTAAATAACACTTCTTTTTAATGAAGTGTAACTGTGTCCTGTGGCTTGGTCTTTGACTAGAGAAATGGAATTTGAATATTTAGTTGTTAATAAACTGTGAAGTTGGAACAGTGTTCCATCAGGATGGAACCCAGCATTATAAAACACTTGATGCCATTTTGTAAAACAAGAAGCATATTCAAGAAGACCAATGGCATCCTGGCTTGTATCAGAAATAGCATGGCCAGCAGGAGTAGGGCAGTGATTGTCCCCCTGTACTCGGCACTGGTGAGCCCGCACCTTGAGCGCTGTGCCCAGTTTTGGGCCCCTCGCTACCAGAGGGATACTGAGTTGCGCGAGCGTGGGCAGAGCAGAGCGACCGAGCTGGTGAAGGGCCTGGCACACAAGAGTCATGAGGAGCGGCTGAGGGAGCTGGGGCTGCTCAGTCTGGAGAGGAGGAGGCTGAGGGGAGACCTCGTCGCTCTCTACAGCTGCCTGAGAGGAGCTGGCAGCGAGGAGGGGTCGGTCTCTTTTCTCGGGTGGCAAGTGATGGGACGCGAGGCAATGGCCTCAAGCTGTGCCAGGGGAGGCTTAGGTTGGGTATTGGGAAGAATTTCTTCACCAAAACGGTGGTCAGGCGTCAGAACAGGCTGCCCAGGGAGGCGGTGGAGTCACCATCCCTGGAGGTGTTTAAGAGGCGTGGATGTGGTGCCTGGGGACATGGTTTAGCGGTGGAGCTGTGGTGTTGGGTGTATGGCTGGACTTGGTGATCTTGAAGGTCTTTTCCAACCTAGATGATTCTGTGATTCTCTGTAGATCCTGCTGTGAGGTAAATAGCTACAGAAGAAATAGTTTGTGTTGAAGCATGTGCTCTATAGGAGTAATACAATGAAACTTTTTTTGTTACAAGGAGCTTTTTGCATGGAATGGCCGATTCTAGATAATGCTGCTACTGGATTTCCTTTCATTGTAGCAGGTAGTGAGCTTTGTGGCTCCACCCACTCTTTGTGAATTCATAGCGAAAATAATTTTGGGGGGCAGTTTCTTAATGAAAGTCTCATACTTCACTTTCAATTAGTTTAGTGATCTTCCATTGTTGTTTTCATTATACCTTCTCACTACCAAAAGGGGAAAAAGATGACAGTGCAATGCAGGCATTCTGTGAAAATAGCATTACTATTCCTGTTCACTTGTCTGCAAAAAATTAAACTGTTCAGAGCAAAACTGTTGTGTGGCTGGAATATTTTGCTGGTGCCTATAACATTTAGTCATAGCTCCACTTTTACTGCAGCAGAGCCTTGTTCATTTAATTACTATCAGTTTTGGACTATCTATTTTGCAATTACGCGACTGTAAATGTATTTGAATTTTCAGGAAGCTCTTAACAAAATTTTCCCCGTAAATGAGAACTGGTTTCAGACACGAGGCTCTCGATTCTATATTGTCGAACTTTCAGTAAGCAGTACGAGTGCTTTTTGTGCAACAGAAATATTGTTTATTGTGTTACTGCAGTAGTAGTCCTGTTCATAGTGTTCAGGACATGTGCTGTCATTTGATATACAGATGTACTCATGCTTTGATATACTTGATGTACTTTTTTCTCCTTCATCAAAACCATTTGACAGAATTTTGATGAGATTGTTTCTTTGACAGGACAGCGCTGTTGCTTTGATGTACAGTGCTTTACTGAGATTATGGCTGTGTTTGTATTCTGATATATTTATCTTTGAAATAAATTTGAAAGACTTTCTTGAGAGAGAAAGTGCTGATAAGACCACAACAGTGAGGCACTTCAGTAAACTGATGGCATTTTAAAATTAAGCTTAATAATGATCTATCAGAGCCCTTTGGACTAAGAACAGGTATAAACTGGAAGGGAATACACTAAAAGGAAACCGAAAAAGATACAGATCTCAGCTCAGTGCTGTATTTAGCCACTTGTCCAGACCTAAACACATTAATCACTTCCGAAAACCATCTAAGGACCTCATACAACAACAGGCCTAAGTGTCAACTATCCAGTAGCAGCTTTAAGTCTGTGAGCTTGATTACGGACAGGCACATGCTTTGTATTTCACTGAAGGGTCACTGTAGCAGAGAACTGGGCTATGAAAGCTGGTAATGCTACTGGACAAAAACTGAAGGCTGTATGGAAGAGTCAAATTTGTTCCTTGGCAGTCAGCAACCCCCACTCATGGAGGGGATCGAGGAGTAAATACATGTCATTTCGTGTAAGTAAACATGCTGATTTTTAGGGTTGGTGGAAGTGCGTGTCCAGTTTGTCCTTTGGGAGAAAATTCTGGAGGTTGAAGTGCTTAGCAGTTATTTTTGCCTCAGTGTTCACTTTAGAAATGAACATAGCAGGAGCTTTGATGAAGGGAAAGTCACAGATCAGGCAAATGCTTGTTAAAGGATTTCTGGAGAATCTGAGCATATTCAAATCTGCAGACAGATGAAATTTAACTTAGTGTGCTCTGTGACCTGGTTAATTGGATCCAATTTCAGTTAATTTGGAGAACTCAGAGGACAGGTAAGATTTCAAAAGGACAAATACACTTACTTGGAGAAAAGAAAAAAAGGGACATGGGAATCATGGCCCAGTAAGTTTAATTACAAGACCTTAATTGTTCTAGATGATCTACTAAATAGGGAAGCAGGTTTGCCAGTATCTGGAGAGAAGAAAATAGCTGTGGAGAGCTGTAAAACTTAAGTTTCAAGGCAGAAGTATACCACCTTTAGATGCTTGTTGGAAGCTTACACTGGCATTTGAATTTGGGAAGAGAGGGCTGAAAATCCTTCCACTTGTTTTATTGTCTACATAACCATACACAGGGATCCCCAGGGCCAGATAATATTCACTGTGAATAAATAGCATTAGTCTCTTAACACAGGCTTTCTCAAATTATGGTGTATGTCTTAGTGGCTGAACATGCCAAGTGAACGATATCTGTGTGCTGGGAAAACCTGGATTACCTGAACCACAGGAAGAAGTCAGATCATGGCAGGGTTTTGGTGCCACCCACTTGAATGCAGCTACTGAAAGACCAACAACTAGCTGTTGCTGGCACTAACCAAGCGAAAGAGTAATCTAGTCTACACTGAAAATCACAAAGACAGTGGGTTGTTTTTTTCCGTAACATGGAAGTTGCAGACAATCCTAAATAGCACAGGATAGGAGTCTAGAGGCAGAAAAAGAGAAGCATCTGAAACCCAGCGAAGTGTGTTTTTTTTTTTTTTTTTTTTTGGTGTGGCAAATAAGACCAGGCAAGATAAAAATGTGCAAAACCACAACAAATGCTGTCACACTGACATTGCTTCTAAGCAATAGACTCGAGCGCATAGGGAGGACAAAGGGGATGATGATCTTGGTGCCAGAGCACTTCTACTGTCTCATCTGTCACTCTGATAAAGAAGATGAACAGACTGCCGGCCTGAATGCAATTAATCCGGACCTGTGTTCTTTCTTTTAATTTGGGCACAAGCCCGTATGCTGCAAACAGTGATATCTGCATTGAAGGAAGAGCCCTGGGTTGTGAAACAGGTATGTAAATGAGTAATGCCCCCCCCAGCACAACATAAAACAACACAACCCTTTTAGAAAAGGCTGGGACAGATCCAAGATTGAAGAGACAATGTTGGCTATCTTCAGCAAAGATGTATGTAAATTAAACATGGATAAATAATGGAATCTCTTCCAGATGCAGGTTGAAATTACAGCAACAGGAAGATGTATTTAACCATTATTAGGTTAAAATTTGTCAAGCACTTTGCCTCATGAAGAGGAGAAGGGAACTGATGAAGAGTTGGAGCATAAAAGGGGAATATAGTGAAGATTTCAACTGATAGGATTGTGTTGAAAGATGATAGATGAAAAGAACCCAGCTGTCCCATAATTTACACCCCTAGGAAAGTTCTTGTGCCTTCAGGCAGATAAGAGAAAAGCTTGGTTCTGTCTGTGTTATTATGAAGGCAGTGAATTTGACTTCTCATAGTGTATGTTAAAAAAAAAAAAAACTTCCTCTGAAAATGGCAAAGCTGACTCAGACACAAGGTTATGGGTTTTCTTTCATCCACTTTTAAGCAAATACTGGCATTTATGTGTTTACAATATTACTTCAGTGTTATGTTTTTTATATTGCTAGCACTTAATAAGTAGTGATTTTTTAAAGTGTATATACTGAATTTCCCATGAGATGGACCATTCCTGACATAAAGACCCTTTGAGAGCAATAGCTATCGCTCATACTTAATATTTGCTGATAATTCTGTCTATGTACTTCATGGGGTTATTTGGGTGTTATGTGGCTTGTTTATCTTATTGACTATGAACTTGGAAATAATTCTTTAACTTCTTTCTCACTGTTCCATCTGTCCTACTGGCAGATCACGGAGCCTGCTTTGGTTGGGACTATTGCAAGTGAAGATAGTATTTGCAATAAGTGGGAGTGTTTGTCTGCTTCTTCAAAGCTCCCCCATTGTAGTTTAGTGATAGCTCAGGTGTGGATGCTGCAGGGGAGGGTAATACTTTACGAGATGATTTGCATGGAAAAGCTTCTGAATGTTGTATTCAGCACAGCATCTGCTATAGCATAGTTGAGAGGAAATTCAAAGCTGGGAAGCTCAAATGCAAGTCTTTACTGAAGTCCTTGCAATTCCTTATTGAAGTTCTCAAAACGATTTCATTTTGCTTGAATTCTAAATAAATCTCATAGCTCTACATATAGGTGTCCCTGTGTGATCAGAAATGAATACTGAGTGTATCATGTATCTCTGTAGTAGGAGAGATTTCACTTGGGTCATTATAAAAGAAGCTAGATAGCATGATGCTGGGAAAAATATGGAAAGCAGTACAAATAGTCCCTTTTAATCATTAAGCTTAGTGATGAACTATGTTCTTGTAATTTGACAAATAATTGAAAGAAGTGAATGTTCAGTGCTGCAAGCACTCCTATTACAAATAATAGCAGGTACAGCCCGAGTCTGCTGTGCATAATCTTGAAATTGGTCTTTGAATAACACTGCGAGCTGAGTTCCATATCCATATAATACGTGCACAAACTACAACGTAGTGGGTTGTATGCCTGTGGAGGTTACTGTGTGCCTACGGACATGAGATCTCTATACCTACCAACACTCGGGAGCTCTGCCCTTCTGCATGACGTACAGTGCTTTAGAGCAAGGCTTGATTAATTGGGACCAAAGTGTCACTTCTGGAAGTCCTTCTTCAGGTGGTGTTTTGTTGCTGAGCAAAATGGCTTGGGTTGAAGAGCAGCTTGCAGGTGTTTTATGACATACATACCTCTACTAAATAAGATTAGATTATCTGCTTCCTGTCTGTAAAATGCACTACGATACCTAGAAGCGATCTGGATGGCATTCAATTGCATTTTTCATTTAGAGGCATTTTTGTGAATAAAACACAAATGAAATTCTGAAGGTGACAGGCTCTCTGAAGGTTCTTAGCTAAAATATTGGTCACTAAGGCTTCACGTCTTAGTTTTATTCAGGAAACCTTAAACTTTCCATTCTGGAAACAGTGAAGGGTGTCTTGAAAGCAAAAGTCTCCGTGTAACCCAGCTTAGACAAATACATTACTTCACATAGAACTGACAGACTCTTGAGGATGCCAGGATCTGCATGAATCTGCATTGTAGATGAGTAAATCTGCAGAGGAGAATATTGCTGAAAGAATTTTGAAAGTACTGCTGTTTAAATAGGATAAAGCATTATTACTTTTCTCTGGTATGCTGGAGGGGAAGAAAGCATTTGAAAGCACTACAAATAACATCTTTGATTATCTCGTCCCATACTCAAATGTCCTGTTTGTGCATGTGTACTATCAATAAATTGACAGTCCTGCCATAACAGGCAAGTTTTCTCAACAGCTACAGTCAATAACAAAGATGTATGCTGAGCTGGTGGTTGTATGCCAGAAAATCCATTAATACTTTGAGCAACCTACAAAAGCAGACAAAGGTTTGGTTTTAAGTTGGTTTCATAATTTATGATTCTTCCTGAGAGGGGAAGAATTTTTTTTGGGGGGGGAGTGGGCAGAGTTAAAAAATACTTTAAAAACTATGAAATTCATGGTGCCTGCAGTTGTGTTTAATGATTGGGGGAAAATAAAAACCTTTATGGTTTCCATCATCGTTCTTGATGTGTTTTATCTCCCACATAAGTAAGCTCCTTTTGAGGTTATATGCTTGCCGTTTCTAGTGGAACATAGCACCTGGGGAGGCCACAAGGCTGTCCGCCAGGTAGGCCTACATTCAGAAACAAGGTGATGGAGAAGATGAAGCATGAGTTCATTGTTTACTACAAACTCTATAGCAATGCTCATGATTTTGCATTTCATAGGAAGAGGCCATGTGGCACGGGGTAAGGAAGAGGGATCTGCTTCTGGCAAAGTAACCTGAATCTCTGTGCTGGTTGTGGTGTTGCATGTACTCCTTACAAAATCTGCTAATGCCTCAGAAATCAAGGTTGATTTATTTGTACACATCTTGTATAATATTTTGACTGTATTAGTAGCCACAACTTGGTGTAATGTAGGCAGCTACTGGTCAGTCAGGAGCAAAAAAAATCCTTCTAAACTGTCAGCTGTGAGTGGTTTCCAAAAAAGCTATCAACAGCTGACGCATCATTTGTTATGACCCTTTTGGTACCCTAAAGCTGGGCCAGGCCTAGGAAGCCAGCGTCAGGTATCTAAGATGCGTGGTTCCAGACGGTCATCTCGGGTGCTGGTATTTGAATCCAAAACCAAACCCCCAGTCTTTGTGAGGGGCTGTATGGGTGCTGGGGGGAAGGCGAGCGTGCAGCCTGGTGGGATGTGGTGCTCTGAGCTCTTGCTGGAGGAGAGCTGGAGGAAGGGTGCTGAAAGCTGGGGAGGATTCCTGCTGGTGAGTCTCGCCAGAGGTTGTGTTTTACACATGGTCTTTTGTTTACACGTGACTTGCAGCAGCCAGTCTGCCTTTTGTCTTGCAGAATGAACTTTTGCTGCTTCATCATTAAACGTGCTTTGTGTTGTGTGGAGTGAATAAGTCTGATATTGAGAAGTCGTAGGGTTTTCTGTCCCTGTGGATGGCTGGTGTCAGAAAAAAAGCAGATGCGTCTATTCTGTGTGAAGCAGACTGTACAAAGGGACAGTGCAGTAACTGTTGGACAGGTGTCTGTCTTTTAGAAGAGAATTCTCTCTAGCTGGCACAAATTAGCACTCTCTCTTCAAAGAGCAGATGGTAGAGAGGCATCTGATGGTGTGGATACAGCCGGAGGCATCACAGTCACTTCTTAAAAGGCAAGTGAATTGTTAGATAGAAAGAATACACATGGAAACTTTCAAGTTGCTTTTTGGTCATAGGAGCTGTACATATGAGATGTGTAACAGTCTCAAAATGCAAGGGACTGAAAAGTGACACTCCCAACAGTACCTCAATTTCCTTTTAGGACAACATTTCCCTTCCTTTGGTAACCAGAAATTGGAATACACTGCACCAGTAACTGCTGTCCCCTTGGCTTCTGCTTCTCTGTTCCCCATGGCAAAGGCACTTCATCCACCTCTACTAATTGCAGCTATTTAGTACAATGCTGCTGTGCACTGGGGAGGAGAGTGTTTTCTCAAGTATGTAACATGTTGACTTGTGGCAAACGGGCCCTCAGTGCAGACACCCTTTTTTTGCAGTACAGTTTGGGGACATGTTTCTTATGACTGAGTGTGGTGGCACCTACAGTCAGAGGAGCAGGAGAAAGGTGTTTGAGAGGTACACGGGAGCTTCACTCAAGCACGTGCCTTGGCTGCTCTGGGAAGGGAGGTGAAACTTGAGGGACTGCAAGAGAATTTCACTTAAGTAACTTGCTTGGAAAAACAGAGTTCCCCCTGAGCTCTTATGTGCCTATTCAGAAAGGAGGTCCCTCGGTGCCTGCTAATTGGTACAAACTCTGCAAAGTGGGGTGAAATCATGTCCTGGAACTCAGACAAGTCTGAGGGAAATAGTTCACTGCTGGTGTTCCCATGCTCCCCTCATGGTAAACACAGGAGTTAAATTCTTAGCACAGTAAAATTGTAGGGCATTCCACATCAGGACACAGCTATATGAGTCCTGGCAGGACAATCATAGCAGCTGAATTTCTAAAGGAAAGCCCCCTATGTGATTCCTGGCAGGACAATCACGGTGTTTGAAATCTCCAGCTGTGCAAAACTGCATAATACAAAGCTATCAAAACATATGATATTCCCAGCACGAAAAATGTAAAGGGGGCACGGAGGCTTAAATTGTATTAGTAAAACCTTGCTGTAATTGGTCTTTGGCAAGAAAGAAAAAAAACCTGCCATTCAGTTCTCTGGCAAGGGCAAATCTTTATAAGTTGAATTACTGAGAATAATAACCTTTCTTAGAAGGATTAAGTTGCAGCTTAGCGCATTGCACAGTTAGAAGTTTACTTTAAAATACGTTTTTTTAGTATGTCTAAATTGTCTGATAAAATTCAGGGCTGGGAATGGAGGATATGGGAAATGTGTGACAAAAGGCACTTGCGTGGCATCTGTTTTCTAGGGCACTTACTGGGAGATAAAGTGGCTTCAGAAATAGCCAGTATACTGTTTTGGTTGGATGCAAGGTCCACCTCTGCCAGGATGATGCTTATGGCTGGAAAAGAGATCATATAAGTATGGGATCTTTGAAGTTGCCTGACCTGGAGCTCAGTGAAAAGGCTTGTGTAGCAGTCGATCGTTTTGATAATAAGGTTTCTGTTCCCTATTTCCTTAGACAGTGAGGTGCCAGCAAAGCTGCAGGAGGACACCTCCTTGCTGGTGACAAGTGCCAGCATTACGTATGTATCCTTGTCCACCCCTGTTCTAGGCACTGTGGCTGGGTGAGGTTTTGTCCTTGTCCACACTTGTGGCTCATCTGTATGCTGTAATTTACCTTCAGCGCAGATGCAGAGTTTGTAAAGTTATTTTTGTGGTAGTTAATAGTACCACATCTGTAAATGCATTAATTTTCTGCAGGTAAAGGGTTGGTGCTGGAGAAAACATCAGAGGAAAGAGTTATTCAGGGTGTGCACAGGGGCAGCAGAATTAGGGCTGCTCTTTAAGACTTGCACGAGAGCCTTGCTTGTGCACATAACAGCATTTAACCCCCTGGGCCTGCTGCTGTGAGGACTGTACACCCGGTACAGGAGTCGCACAGGCTGATCCTGACTGAAAGCTTTCTCTGTCACCTCTGCTTCACTGCCTGCTCTTCGTATCCTGTGACATGACTGCACAGCTTCTTTACATTCAGGACTCGTCAGCACAGGACCCAGACTTGATTCACCTCAAATGCAGCATAAGTAGGAAGCAATGAGCAGGAACCATTCCTGTTTCATGAAACAATTCCTTATGAGTATGAGAACTGCAGCTAGAGTTCTTAAACGAATCAACCTGCAGCAAAAGAGAATTGTAAGTGCTTTCATCTGACTTAAAAAGCCAGCATCCTTACTGTTTTTTCCTACAGTCGACAAGGAAGTAGAATGAGCACAGACAGTCTGGTGACCTCCTGCCCTCAACACAGGAGCATGAGGTCTTTGAAGATAGATCTCTTCCCTCCCGGTACACAGTTAAAATAATGTATGTGTAGGTTCATGGGTAGGCTTTGAGGAGAGAAGGCTAATTGGTGAAGGAAGTCTGAACTTCTTTTGGTACAAGAGCTACTTATAGCCTAATGACAGTTAAATTTGTATTACTCCCTGATGCCCTTAAGGTTCGTAGGCAGTAATCCCATTGCCCTTTCATATGTAGCTGGTGAATATGTAATGAATGCTGGCATTTTATGACAAAGAATGGAATGATCTTGCCTTTAAGTGAGATCAAGACTACTTTGCACCTGCCTCAGGCTCCCTAGGCTGAGAGGGAGACAGGTTTTAAAAGTCAAGAGATTAGGAAGAAATGCCATTATAGAAAGCATTGGCAGGCCTGTAGCCATCTAATGGGTTTGAGCTGAAACTTCCACATGCTGCCAGTTGGAGGAATGAGGGAATCAATCCAGAAGTGTCTGCCTTGATAATTTCAGAATTGCAGCAGCTCCCTGAGATTAAATCCTCATAATCTTTTCACTATAGGGCTAACTCCTTCTGCTTTGCAAACCTTGTTACAATAGGGAGAAAGATTTGCACTGTACATTAGGGAAGGTTATTCTCCTGGAAGATGTTCTTGCTGTGTGTTATGAGGTATTGCCCATCAGTATTTTCAGAGGTAGTTAACATTTGGGGCATTTTAATGGGAATATTTTCAAAGATGCTCAGGACTTTGTTACCCTGAAGAGGATGTACTAGCTGGATAAGTATGAGATAAGTCTCTAGTCTTCCTCTAAGGTGCTATTGCTACCCAATTCCCAGCCCTCTGTATGTTTCAAGGTAACAAGCAGCTCAGATCTGCCTCTGAAGTAAGAACTAACTCCCATATCTTGCCTTCTCCAAGCAAAGGGGCTAGCTGGCTTTACGTCCTGCTGGAGGGAGAGGTAGGTCTCTCTTCTAATCAAACAACTTCTCCCTCATGTCATGCTGAGTGAAGTCCGTAGCACCATTAAAAATGCATTTATCTGCATTATCGCTGCAGAGGCTGCTTGTGGCTTTCCCACCTTGTAGCCCTGTTGACGCTGCCTGTGAAGTTGCTGGCTCACAGGAGAAAAGCATTTCTCTTGCACTCCTCCATCTCTCCCAGAAGCTGTATTTGTTTATTGCAGAGAAACTTCCTATTGAGAGTAAAAACTCCAAGGCAGAAGACTCAACTCTGTATGAACACAGATATATCTAACTTTAATGTAGCTTTAATTCGGCTATTTAAGACCAAACCCTTCCAGGACACCTCAGAGAGGCAACAAGCAAAAAAGAATGTGAAATGAACCAAAAGGGAAAGAAGAGGAAGGCAGAGAGACCCTGATGAGTCATTTTCCTGTTGGCTATGTGAGGTCAGTGATACAGAGCTGGATTCAGTGAACGGTGAGAGTGGTTCCCACCTACGTTGTGGGTTTCTTTCCCAGCATCAGTGGTCAGCTGGCTCACCCTCTGGAGAGAATGTTCTGTGAACTGGGTGAGGCCAGGAGGGCAGTCACCTAACTTTCAGTCCACTTGATGTGGATCTGAGCTTGCATTAGCAGTAAAACGCACTAGTGGTGACACGGGAGCATTTTATCAGACTATGTGAACTGAGCTGGTGATCTGGTGAGAAGTTAACACGTTTCATTTCTGCAGCATGATTCATGGACAAACAAATTTCACAGATCTTGCAGCCTGATATACCACGTAAAGGGACTCTGCACTCTGTCTTGGAGATAGATGAGGGAAACACCCTAAAAAGCAGATGGCCAAGCCAGAAAACTAATGAGAAGAGTGTGTATGGTGGGATAAGCAAATAGCAAACTGGTGATCTGAAGTGTTGCTTGAAGGAAATATGGAAAACTCTCAAGCTGAGAGAATGTAGCATAGTTTTTCTTTTTAGTGAACATCTGGCACATCTTCAGTCTATCCTGCCACTTCCATCTTAGCCAGCTGCATGGGAATTCCCTGTGGGTGGCGGAGGGCCACCAGCAGTGTTGTGCTACCATGTGCTTGGAGGAGGTGTGGTTCACATGGATCCAAGCTACAGCTATTCTTGCACTTTGTGAGGGCTCTTCAGGTCCATGGATGGCTGAAATTAATTGAAATTATCTTTTGACCTGCTCTAGATTGGGTTGGACACTGTACTCTTGTTAAATCTCCACATCCAGAAACTTTGAAGGTGGCCTAAAGCCTTTCCTCTTCTGATCCCCAACAGTATGAGAAACACCATCTTGCCACAAGCACAGGGCCAAGATCCCATGCCAAGAAATGAGATTAGATGTCTTACATCATGCCAGTATAAATAGTTATGGTTGAAATAAGTAAAAGAAATGAAGAAGAACATGTTGGGAAGCCCTTGTTTCAGGGTACATTCAAGGTAGACCCAAATCTCCTCTCCAACCTAAGCCATTCTTATTTTTGAAAGACTGTAGCATCCGATTCTTGATGTGAAGTTAGATTTGCAGCTTAGCTTTTTTTAGTTAAAAATCTGGACAAAATTAAGGAACTTAATACTATTAAGGATTGACATGTTTGGAAGCCATGGGTGGAAGATGAAACCAGTTGAAACACTGGTTTTGGAGAGATGTGGAATGCGTAATATATTCCAGAGTATTGGAAAATTTATTACGTGGGAGATTCCCTCTTCGCTGCTGTAGTTAGTTGCCTTGTTGTCAGACTGAGATAAACGGGAAACTAAGATTAAGGAACTGAGTTCACAGAATTGCAGAAGTCTGCCCAAATGAGTTGTATTTACTCTGAGAGCTGAATAAATATGTTCAGCTGTAATAGTAGCATTGTACTTCATCTTGTACACAAACACCTTCGTGTAGTAGGCGAGATGGCCTGTAATGTGGAAATGCATTAATTTAATATTGCCTAGCGGTGATTGCTGTTTTCATTTGTGAGTGATTTTTGAAGTGTTCCTTGGTGTAAGAGAACAGTTTCTTAGCGTATTCCAAAGAAAGCCACAATTAAAATTTCAGCGTAATTATACTGCTTTGTGTTTTGGCTTGAAAAATCTTACTGAAAGCTGTCATTGCTCTGCTTGGGTGGCCTGAGCACAGGCTTCTGTAGGGATGGTGACACTACAACTCCTCCCCCAAGGGGAACCCAGCGTTAAATAGAACTTCTCTCAGCAGATGAACTGTGGCGAAGGCAGTTCTCCGTACTGCTGCTGAGACGGAGGGGCCACGTGGTCAGCTCTCTTTGGCTGTGGCAAGGCAGAACCGATCGTCCTAAGATCTCAAAGATAAACCAGTCTCTGTTCTGTTGCTCATATCTGTGACTTCAGAATTTTTCTCAGTAGCTCATCTTACTGTCTGCTTGTCATGGTTACTAGAAATTCCTAATATTTAAACTAAACTTTCCCTGATACTTTTAAAGTGTCTGTTTCTTTTTCAAGCCTTGTGGTTAATGACTTGAGTTGCTTTAATCTTCTTTATAACATGATCTGACATACTTACAGAGGTACTAGTTTCTTGTTTCTGTTTGGTATTAAGGTTTTCTTTAGCTAATTATATTTTTCATCCTGTAATATTTCTCCAGGTTCTTTCAAGTGCATACCCTAAAATAAAACCAGCACTCCTCTGAGAGCTAGCAAGTACAGCAAAGAATCATTGTCTTATTACCATGGATGATTTTATTAAACAAATGTATACTCAGTTGTTTCTATAAGCTTTCCCATTGCACAATCTGTATGGGGAAGGGACGAGGGTTATGAAAGGTTTTGGAAGCCTTAGGTGATCAATCCTTCTACATTTTTCACCGATTAGTCTGCTAGTGTGAACGGTGGGGACTCAGGTGCATGTCTGTCCTGTCACTTGATTGTTCTGTGACCTTGGGCAAGTCAGTTCAGCACTTTGTGCTGTTTCCTACCTAGGGGTGGTGGTGGGGGAAGGAACAGAAGAACCCCAATAATGACACCAGTCTCAGGGGCTATAAACGCTCTGGAGTTTTTACTGTAGTAATAGTATCTAAACTAATAATACCCTTGAATATCAGCCCTCAAGACAAGTCGTGCATTAAAAATAGTAGATAAGAGGCATCTATTTGTCTTTTCAAGAGATATGAGTGTTACCTCTAAGTGCTGAGAATTATTTTTCAAAATCCCAAGTTTGACATTGAATGAGCCACGCTGTTTTAAAAATCAGCTAGGCCAGGGTGTGCATTAGTAGGCTGCTGCTGCTCTTCTCAGATGGTTGGAGGCACTCTCCCTTCTGCTTTGGTCCTCAAAATGCCTCCAAAGCATGCTCCAATAGGCTATTGATGCACAGCCTGTTGTGACTTATTGTTATGTTCAATGCACAGCAGATTACAAAGGTAGGTTATTTGTTAGCATGATTTTCCAGACTGCTGCTTGAAGAATTTTAACAGCGTCCACTAAACTCCCTGATGCGTAGTTCAGAATGAATAAAACTCTGCTTGATGATGTTTACAAGAGTCTCTGTGCCCACTGCTGATGAGTCATGGAAAACAGCATATTCCTTTGACTCCTGACTATGTGCGTGACACGCACGGGTTATTAGCCGTGTGGGGCTGTGCTTTACAATTAACAAATTGGTTACTTTTATTTTAAGCTGTATCCTAATTCAGATGTGTTCATTGTGCAAGGAAAATAAACACGTTTCTTTCCCTCTCTCTCTAGCTGCTCTGTCCTGCAGCCATGGCACCTGAGCTCCTGCCAACTCAACATGTTGCCCTCCTGTTTTTCTTGACCTGGTGTTGCCTATCCTCATTATCTTATGTACTTCTGCAGTGGCTGTCGCTACCAAAACCTCATTAGTTCCTTTCTCTTGCTTTGTTTAGTGGACGTTCAATTATTTCTCACTGTATCTACCCTTCAGATGACTGGTTCATTTGCTTTTCACTCATAATGGTGTGCAGAGCTTTCATGATGGCTGAGTATCCCTGGGGCCTTGTTCCAGCCTGAACATTAAGCCATAAAAACAATCTTGCTATTTCTGTCAGTCTGACAAGGCTATCATGCAGAATAGCTTCGCTGGGGTATCTAACCGTATTTGGCATAGCTGTTTCATTTAATTAAAACAACCAAAGAAACAAACAAACAAAAAACTGTTTCTGGTGTTATAATTAATATAACATATTAATATATAATTATAATTTAATGTAATGGAAGGTTCCTTTATTTTCCTTTAAGACTGCATGTTGATTGTCCAAAACATTAGAATTTGGCTTGGACACTACTTGTCTTTTTGGTTTACTGGTCAGGAAAGCAAATATATGCATTAAAATTAGTGTTGTTCCACCTCCAGGCATCTGCACCTGGAATTTAGCTGGAGAGGCTGCAGCATTCAGATTGAAACACAAATGCTGAGCTTTCCTATTTTTTTCTTTTTTCCCCAAGCTCTGTTCCAGACTACTTAAACCGTATTTAGTCTTTCTCTGCTGCATCATCAATTCTTAGTAAACACCTTGCGGAAGATTAATGCGTTATGAATAATGTCGTTATGGTTAGTTGAAGGGTGTCCCTTTCTTACAAAGTGTGGGAATGTGCCAGAATCAAGAAAATTAACCTCGTAGCATGCTTTATCAATTTTCTTTATGAAAACATGCAATATGTCTGACCTGCTTCTTAGCAGTTAAACAAAATGTGATCTATTTCTTCCATTTATTTATAGATTCAATTACTAGGAGTTAATTAGCCTACAGTTCCATAAATAGATACTACTGACCGAGTGCTTCCAAATAGGAAAGGTATTTTAGTTTAACATACATTCTTAGTAAACAAAGCAATGTTTCAGTATTGTCTGATTGCTTGGGTTTGAGTACTATAGAACCAAAGTTCTGGTCTTCCTCAGTATGTCCTAAACATTAGTGAAAATGGTCATATATTTAGGCATTTGTAATTCCCCAGTCAGCACAATATCTGAACCACTACAGATTTTACCTACCTATTTATGTGAAATAGGGAAATATTTTAAATGCGTAAAAATGGTTCCTTGCTTCTTAAAGTCATTTGAAAAGCCTGAGTCAGCTTCTGAACTCTCTCCCTTTAACCGTGGGGCTGTCTTCCTTTCTTCCTTCTTGTAATGCTTCAGACAGTTCAATTCTGCATGTTCTTAACTTCCTCTCTTAGCTGTTGGTGATGTAACTAGTAATGAATGACACTGATCAGTAGAGAAACAGTTCTGATTCCAGACAGTGGAAAGTCCTGGCACATGGTAAGGCTGACTAGTCCTGGCTGTGGTAGGAAGGCTTTGCGCTGTATTGCAGAGCACTAAATGAGGAGAGCTCCAGATCAGTCCCCTCCTGCATGGCCTGTACAACAGTGCTGGCTAAGCAGCTGTCTTTGCAGAATCCTTGTGCTGTTGCTTCATGGCTGTTGGTGGAGGTTTGCCTGTTATTTTTAGGATTGCTTCTAATGCAGCCAGACCGATGGTAGAACCTGCAGGCCCTGCCTGATCTTGTGCTGGACACCACACACAAAAAGAGGAGCAGGTCCTGGACACAGGCCTTTTAAGTGAATTGTGAAATCCCTTGGCTTCAGCAGTTGCAGGATATAGCTTGCAGGAAGCTATAGCTGAGGACACCAAATGTTATTCACTGGCTGTGTGTACTGCACTTATCTACCATGTTGCTTATGCACAGTGTGCATTTCTTGCCTTCTCATCTGCATAATATTAATGATTCAGCAGTTAGCCACAGCTCCTTTTTATGCAGAATTTTCACCAAATGTGCTGGCTGATGGAGTAGAGAAGCTAGGAGAGAGAGAGAGAAACATTGCAAGTAATGTGTAGCCTGTATGAATCAACACTACTCAGGTGTTTTCCCTGCTCGATCTTGGAACCACAAAGCCAATCTTAGGTGGGAACAACCGGAGTAATTGCTAAGTGAGGCAGCAGTACAAGCCTAGGGGAGAAGAGGCAAGCCTAGAAACTAGCTAAGAGCTCTTGTGGGGGTATTGCTAGCTTTTGAACATCAGAAAGGCTCAACTGTAGTGTGTGTTTCATCTTTGTTTTAAGCAGAAGTCACACCATGGATTTTAGAATGAATTAGCTTTGCAATGTCCAGCCTGTGGCACTTGAGCCGTTCAAGTAAAACTCCCATACTGGGGCCACAGCATGGGGCTGGCACTAGAGTTAAGTGGGAGATACACGGTTGATCAAATCCCAACAAACAAGCTAGCTCAGACCGCCAGTACCAGTGCTGACAGGTTTGGACCAAACTGTACCTAGGAGCTCCTCATGAATGTGGCCATGCTGCAACACATGAAGCTCTCTGTAGCTTGGTTGCCTGTCTCAAATAGTCACAGCTGGGTACACCAGGACAGGGAAGAACAGGGCAGGGATATGGTGCTCTTTCTGAATACGGAATATGAAATTGAATATGAATGCTGAAGCATGTCATTTGATCCTCTGCTGTATGAAAGCTTTGGTATGTGTCCACCACTGATCTACCTATACAGTTGTCAGCCCTTAAGGGTAGATTCTTTTAAACCTGCTTTGAATCTGTAAAACCTGGTATGTTGTTAATTCAAGTTGAACTGAGTTAGGCAGGTGCTAAGCTGTGGTAAACGCATCTGCTTAAAGGATTATACCTATTTACTTAAACATGTCTGAGCAAGTAGAGCAGCACCGATGAACATGTATCTTGGCACGAGTGGCTGTCTCAGGGGAGGAAATATTTATGCACGGGTAGGTTCTTGGTTGTGGATGGGATGCATCACAGCCTGCCTCCTGTTAACCTCTTTGTGGCTAAAGCAGAAGATACGGTGTGACCACATTGAATCTCCAGGTCTACTGTAGGTAACACTCTGGTTGAAACAGTTCTCAAGATGCCTTCTGCAGCCCAGAGTAGCTAAAATATAATCTGGTTTTCTCCGTGCGTAAATTAGGTTGTTGGGGATCCGGGAGATTTAATGTGAGGCTTACATTGCAGGTCAGCTCAGAGCAAGCAAACAGAAAGCTGACATAGCACTCCATGCAAAACCTGGAAATCGTTTGCAGAACGAGACTTCTGTATGGTAGTGTACTTCATAATGCAGCTGACTTTCCCAATGATCTTTTGAAATTCTTCTTGCATATTTAAAGAGGATTTTTAGAAATACTTAGTGTTGTCTTAAGTTTCAGTGGGTAAAAATCCTACTAACTTCTATGGGGCTGTGAAAATGAAGTCGATGTTGAATGTTGTTAAACACCTGTCCTTCAGCAAATTTACTAAAATAACATTCACTTTCCCTCTGAGCCACAAGTGTACTTATTTAGGCTAATACTCATCTTCTAGTAATCTGCTGTGTCTGCTTCCACATAATGAAGGTAAGGAGCAATTCATAGCCTTTCTAAAAATTTCTGTGGGAAAATGATTGGAATCTTATGTTATCCTTTTTTTTTTTTTTGAATTTTGATTTAACAACTTAACACAATTTATAGGAGAATACTAGTTTGTGAAAACACTTTTAGAATGAGATAATTATTTTTCCTGTTAGGAGTTTGGTTAAATTATTAGAGTTCAGTGACTTCTAAAACTGGCTATGAAACCTCATTGATCTTAGATTTTATTGCATAAAGACTCAAAACAAGACTGAACAGGGAATGGTGTTTTCCTTTTTTACTCCAACATGGGCAGAGAATTTCTTCTGCTCTGTTAAAAGTATTCAGAGTGAAAAATGCAGGAAAAGCATTACATTGATTTTGGAGAAAAGCTTAAACCATGTTGTTCTGGGAACTGTGTAGCACAGAAGAAAAAGGTTATCCCTTGCCTGAAAGCTCTTCATCCGAGAGACTGGAGAAAGACTAACACACCTGGGGAAGAACAAGAGATCTGGGAGGTGATATTGCTCGGGTGAAAACTTGAGAATGCTATGCCTAAGCAATGCTAGCTTTATGAAAGTACCATACAGAAGCAGATGTGTTTTACATCTAACATCTTTATAGCTGGTATTTATAAATAGATGGAGAAGATAGCTTTAACATTCTTCCCTTAATTTTAAAATTGATCACTGAACAATTGCAAGATACTAGATTTTGCAACAAAACAAGAAAGGACTTCAGAGGTAAGAGGAAAATTCAAATATAATTTCATTTTGTAAGGTATGTAGCTTCTCCCTAACTCCTACTAACTTCAGTGAAAACTGGAAGGAATTTCTGCCTTTCAAAACTCTTTACCTCAACAGATTACCAAGTGACATCCATGTTGTTTTGATTCTTTTGGAATAAAGTTGTTCAGTGTTTCTACCACTAAGTCTCTGCAAATGACAGTGGAATTATTGTTATAAATTCCTAAAATCCAATATGTTTTGTTAACTCCAATTAATGACTTACCTTTTGTGTTTGTGGTCTCAGTAGGTAAGTCCTGTATGATATAGGATTTTAAAATAATGCAAGAGGTTTATGTAATTATTTTAATCTCCATATTTCAGTGGAATATGAGTGTAGGCAACCCAGGTATGAATGCACTAGGGCAGATAGCCAAGTCCTTAAAAAAAAAAATCTGAATTTATACACTCAGTCTAACTAGATTGCAATCTACTTTTTTTTTGAACTAAAAACGAAACCTCTAAAATTAAGTAGACATGGAGCTGTGGAGGTTTGGAGTAATGAGCATGTGGAAGTTTCCTGCTTTTGAAGACAGCTGATGGGTGGCCAAGCCTAAAGGAGGAGACAGGACTGACCTAAACAAAAGGCTTTTTATGCTCAAGGCAAAATGGAGGGGGGCTGAGCAATTGGATTCAAGGGAGCCTGTATTAGTCTCACATTGATATTCTGTGAATATCAGGAAGCCTGTATGTGAACCTTTCCCTGACAGACCTCTGGAGACAGAAGACCTAAGGATTTAGAGGCAGAGAGAGGAATGAGGAAGCTGTAGGGACAGTTTGCCCCAACCTTTTAAGCAAACATTTAGGTGAGGTGGATGACCCACAGAAGCACCCAGGGCTATAAGCTGTGGAAGGATGAAAAGAGCTGTACACTGGAGACCAAAGAATGTGAATGAGGAAATAGTGAGAGGAAGTATCAGATGACATGATCTGGAGGTAGTAGTAAGAATAGGAAAGGAAAGGTGGGGTGCTTAGATCAGTATCAGTGTTGTTGAGATAGAAGAAACACCTACCATGTAAATGAATGTGAAAGATGGAAAACAGTGCTGTCTACCGGGAGTAAGTATAGAAAATTGAGACTGCGAGTCTCCCTGAAGAGCTTGAGGAATAAGTTATAGTTCGTGTTCAGATAAGTTACGCTGTTATATTGGTGCTGGCTGGATTAAGGCTGGGAAGATGTGTCGGTAGAAATGAGTTTTGGAGACACAGCAAGAAGAGGGTTAAATAATGGCTCAAAAGTGCTGAAGGGAAAGATAAAGTTCTTGTTCTGGCCATGTGTTATTGAGACGGGGAAATCTGGAGAGACAGGCCAAAGCTTTAGTCTAGACAAATAGGAAAAGGATCCCACTTCTAAGAAAATCTTATGTAGAGCAAGAATAATATTTAGATTAAGTGATGCAAAACATTGAAAATAATGGAGTGTCTTATTTTAAAACTGGAGGAGGCTATTGTGATAATTTAGTATGGCCAACTGGAGATGCATATCTTGAATTTAATCTGGTAACCTAATAAGTCTTTAGTGTCTAATTCACGTCCTTTTTGGAAAGGTGTCCATTTATTTACTTTTAACCTTTGAGTAATTAAGAGTACGTGTTATATGTATTTCTGAATGTCTCTTGCTTCAGCTTTCAGGCAGTGTTTTGCAGTGTGATTCTTGTCCGTGGTAAAGGGCCATCAATAGTCAGAAATCACTTCTTGGTGTAAGTACTTAGAGATCTTGATAAGGTTGCCTTTTGGTCTCCTCTTTGATATGTATGTTTATGTTG
Organism: Anseranas semipalmata; assembly: GCA_013399115.1. Classification (NCBI taxonomy): domain Eukaryota; kingdom Metazoa; phylum Chordata; class Aves; order Anseriformes; family Anseranatidae; genus Anseranas; species Anseranas semipalmata. Next base: position 195,261 of record VXAA01005831.1, read on the forward strand.
AACTTTGGCTGTTTTGCATCATTGTTTCTCTTCTGTGAACTCTTACTCATACTCAGCATGGCGAAGTAGACACCAGAAATGGGCAGACTAGATGCATGAAATGGTGTCAAAGGAGATTTTTTTTTTTTTTTAAATAAGGCAAATCAGCTTCCAATATTTAGTATTTCTGTGCTTATATAATGTGAATGGATTGCAATTAGATTTACTTGCTGGGCACTAGCGTCCCTTTCTTCTTCAGACTGCAGGCTGTTTGACCTTTGTGGAAGAAAGCTGAAGTCTGCCTATTAGCTTGATTTACTGTACATGGTGATTTGCATAGTTTTTCCATGATACTTTGTTTCAGCCCATTACATTTGCTCAGACTCAACAGTGAAAGTTCCTGGGACTGTAGTAATGACACGTGCATTAGCATAAAATTGAAACTGTAAAGTATTTTTTTAAAAGAAGGAAAAGAAATATCCCTAAACTATATCCTTCTGCAACCTCCTATGGCGCATTATGAGATGCAGAGTACAACATTTGAACTGGACATCTCCCCTGAGTACAGTCTGCAAGGTAATCTTGAATTGAAGGCTAATTTTCTCTGTAAAACTCCAAATTACTTACAGCTGATTAAATAGTGAGTACTTCCGTAATATTGGCACCTTGTTATATAGTGCTAACAGGACATTCTGCCTTGAAGTAACTGCAATGTATTAAATGATCACTGGCCAAATCAGAAAGATGGGACATTTCCTGTTTGCATGGGTAGCCTTGTTCCAAACAATCTATAAGGTATTGATATATTTAAAACTGGTTATTTGCCGCCACTTGAACAGCTTACAGAGCTGGCTTGTTTGTGGTCACCAAAGAAAATAAATTGGTTTTGGTGTCTGAATAGATTTTAAATTTGCTTTATTTACAAATATGGCTCAGTTGTGAAGTAGAGACTGTCATAAACCACTCATAAGTGATTATCTCCTAGAAACTCCAGCTTCTTTACAAGTGCTCAGCTCTCAGGAGCTGTCTTGCTCTTTTAAAAATAAAAAAAAATAAAAAAAAAATGCATGGAAGATATTAGCTGTCTGTAAAGTTTTCTATGTTGTCACTTGCTGCAGACTGTAAAAGAAGAATTCAACAAAACTAACAAAGTTTCCATAGACTAAAAATCTTGCTTCCATGTTACAAAGCCTTTGCAAGATTTTAATTTTGGAGTACCGTTTGGCATCTCCTGCTGTATCAAATGCATTATGGACAAGTTCCTGTGAATAAAAGTCATTTCTGTTGGCTTTAAACTTCCAACTGCTTTAAGAGAAGTCCAGAGAAGAGCTGTGCCAGTAGCATTTTCTCAGAGCCTTACTGCGCTGAGAGGGTGTAGGCAGACAGAATGCCTAGTGTTCAGCAAGCGGGTGAACGTACATGCAGCAAATACTACACCCTACAAGAGGGGGAAATGTTCTTCCTATTCCCAGAAGTAGTAGAAGGGGTTAAAACATCCATTGCCCTTGTTGAAGGGATGTAATACTACTTACTACTATAACAATCTCTGCAAAAGGTACAAGAATCTCTGTAATCTCTGCCAAAGTAAGCATGGCCTGAATGCGATCTACAATCAGTTATGTGTTTGAAGCTGGGGGAGATGTTTGTTGGATGGCTTCTTCAGGTGTCTGGTTCAATTGATGCTTGTTCAGTATTTACTCCAGTCAAGATATCGGGGTATTTGTCAATCATACATATTTCTGTATCTTTTTCGATAAGAGTTAGCTAGGGTGTGTGACAACTGCTGGCTGTTCTTGTAGCACTACTGTCCCTCTAGCAATCTTGTCTCCCTTTGTTAAACGGGCATACGGAGTTCAAGTTCCACTGACGTGACTGCCCTGCAAATTCCCACCCTTCCGTCTGTAAGAACAAAAAGGCAGTTTCTCTAGCTGGACTCATCATGGAAGCTTTGTCAGACGGCCTTTAACTGCTCACATGGGGAGGAATGATCTCCGTTTAGCCAACTGGGGGCATAGAAGGGAAAGAACGTTTTCCTTGAATTGCTGCAAGTGTTCCTTCATCACAGTGGATATTCATGTTTCATGCACAGAATACGTGGCACTGAATTCTCTGCTAGAGGCATTTAGAAAACTCATTGCTGCCACGAGCAGCTCGGTGACTAAGCTGCTGTCAGTGAAGGCTATTAAGCCATGTGAAGCCTGGCGCTTGGGCTTCCTGGCAATCAAATCAGGAGCCATATCTGTGCAGCGCTGAATTACAGTCTGTACCTCAGTGACCTCAAAATTGTCCCAAGACATTTTTTGTAAGCCTTTAGTAAAGTATATTTTAAGATGTCATTAATCTCACTTCAAATTCCAGGATTTGCTTATGTATCTTCAGGTTAACTGTTGCTTACTTCAGTGGTCAGAGTTTTTCCTTTCTTGAAAATGATCCGGGAAACATTTGTTAGTGTGTGGGGAGGGAAAGCACCATGCTGACAATTTGTTAGATTCCTAGGGGTGTTTTTCTGGGAGATGAGATGCCATGAAAACAACTATCATTGCAAATCCCACATTTTCAGAGCTGGTCTGATTCTAACATATTCACCCTAAATCCCACTTTCCGTGAGGCTAGTACATTGACAAGAAACATAGTTTTAAGTTCTAATATTTAGGGCTGAATAATTTTTTTCACTGACAACCTTTTTCACCACAAAAAAATTAACAGTGTAGGGATGTTTTATGAATGTGATTACTTCTCCAAACTTATGGGGGGGAACCCCTAAAAATTGTGTTGTTATTTTTAATTGAAACATCTAGACTCTGTTTTTCAGTCTTTAAGAAGCTTTTCATTTTCACTTGAGTTTTTCATCCTGTAATGAAAAATTTAGATGTGTAATGTCAATCTGAGCATTTTGGCTAGACTTTTTTGTCAGAATGTGACTTTGGAAACCAAAATGCTTTCACGAGCTTTTTCATTTTTTCAGTATTAGTGAAATTTATTTATTTTTGTCACATGTGAGAACAGATGCTTATGAATGTCAAAATTGCTAGGAAACTGAGAAAAATATCCCTTCTATACCTTACATATCCTGACATCTCTAATGTCTGCTGTCATTGTCTGGAGAGATCAATAGTTGCTGCAGGTATAGATATGAACACCATGTATCGGTGCCTCATGACTTCTTCTGTTCCAGCCTCTGCTATACAGAGATCATTGAGGGCCTGGGGAAGAGCAGCAGCTGGGTGAACAACAGTATCTGGAGCTCGGTGGAAGAGAGAGAGAATTACTGATTGTATGAAAAGGAGAGCACAAAATAAAATGGCACCAGCTACTGTTATTAACAATAACTAAGTGCATCAGTGCACGACTGGTACAAAGCTTCGGCTTTCTCTGAGAAACAGAAATATTTCTCCACAGACTACTAGGAAGATTTCTGAGCACCTATAGCTGGCCACAGTCTGACACCAACCTCTTTAGATGGTCAAACCGGAGTGACCCACCACGCTTCTGTAGAATATAGCACACTTGTCTTAGCTCAGACACAGCCTTGGCAGTTGTTGAAATGGCACATCACACGTTGCTATGTCTTATGAAGAGACAAATTTTGGTTCAAGTACAAGACGTGTTCTAATCCTCTGCTTCCTTGGAGTAGAGCAAATCTCCAGTTGATACTTCGTGGGAGCCTGCTGCATCAGAGATGGCCATACTTTCTGTGATTGCCTCCAGGCCCTGGGCTGTTGCACTTGATGGGCAGGGTAAGATACTTTCTGATTGTGAAATCAGTTCTGCAAAATGTCTTTCCCATGCTATGGCAAAAAATGGGTTTCTCTTGCTGTAAACCGTATGACTACATCTTTCCTGGTCTGTACTGAGTGACTCGTCTGGTGGTATAGGACGAAGAGCCTTCACCTGCATCTCCTGGATGATCAGGATGTCACAGCTCCAGTGCTCAAACACTTTCCTTAGGGTACTCCTTTCTCTCCAACTTCAAAAGATAGTTTGTGTGTACCTGCTCCTGAGGCTATCTTCAGAGTTGATGCTTTCTGAGCTAGCTTTCAGTAGGTGCATGTACCCTGCATATGCACATCTCTTAATGCAAGGCAGGTTTGCAAAGATCAGTCTACATTATGCTCTCAGTTATATGGACACATTAAAGTAACATAAAAGTGGTTGTCCTTGAGTAGTTGAGGAGAATGGCTACCATTGTCTAAGGTAGCTATTAAATTCTTGTAATAAGGATGTTTCTGATATTGGAATGAAGTTTTCTTAACTCAGTTTCTTACCAAATAGCTTTATTTATCATGCACTCTTTGCTGTAATCAATGGCTGCTTTGTAAAAAGTGGAAGATGAGATACTTAAGTGGTCCTCTTCTGTTCTTTCCTGGTTAATATTGGGAGTCTTTCTAAGATTACTGTGACTTCATAAATATGGCTCACGCAGTTTTAAAATTACTGTTCCTCAAATATAAGTCCTCAAAAAACATACTTTAGGAAACTCACCAAAACTCAGGATGAGTAATGGTAAGGGAGTAGGGGGGGAGAGACAGGGAGAGAGAAAGAAAACTCTGGGGTAAACATTTTTAATCAGCATCCTTATAACTTGTGCCGCTGATCTTTTTTTTCCATTTTTCTTTCTTATAATCAGATAATCTGTGGCTTACATGCATGACAATAATAAGGGTACATGTTGGCATACTACTGTGGATTCCGTAAGGTACATTGTGTTTAGAATGAAGGTATATCGCATGCTTCTTGTCAGTCAAGCTTGCTGAAGAGCTGCTTCACGTCTAAGCACCTGATTCCAAAAGCTATAACTGTTATTTTTAGTAGCTATTTATCTGAAACATAATGGAAAAGAACATCTATGCATACAGGAGAGCACTTCCATCTTCTGGGAAACAGCCAAAAAGAATGAAGACAGCTAATCACTAAAAGCCTTATCAGATATTGGTATAATTTCTAGCTGGCAGTTCAGGTTGCTCCCTCAAGCCATTGGCTTGGTGAGTTTTTTTAATAGTGCTTACAGCTGACAAGGCCAAGGCTTTTCATCTGTTACTTCTACTAGCTAAGCATCTCAAGAAGGATGCAGTTACATTGGGCTTATAGCTAACTAGGAGAAATAACATTCAAGAGGTTTGTTGTGATGTACAAAGCACTCGTCTGTGCTACTTCTTCCTCAACTGCTGCTCAATTTCAGGCATCAGGTACAGCATTTAATCAAGATGACACTTAAGGTGGTACATGGAAGTTTTAACAAAATATTATTGAGAAAAACAACAGAGAACACTTCAGTTGATTTATTTGAAGCAGTAATGCCCAAAATGCCAGTTCACAGACTATTTCTTTTTTTCTTAAGCAAATACCTTCTGTCAGACTATCATTGAATGACTTTGTATTTGTACAGCAACTGTAATCCATCATGCTCGACTCTTCCATCCAAGGAGAAGCATACAGAATAAAAAGTACACAAGCATTCTGAGAACCTGTATGTATGGGTATATTTAAGTATCTGTGCACTTGAATATAGAAAATCAGCTTTACTGGTGGGGACATTTTCATTGTCATAACATGTAAGATAAAGGTTTTAGTGGACAGCTGTTTAAAATTACAGGCACAGCTCGCTTGTGGCATGAAGTTTCAGAACAGTGAATGCCATAAGACACAGTGCTGGCACCCCAACACATAGAAAACCAGGAGGTAATCTTCTTTGTTTGACTGAGACATAAGAGATTTTGCAAAATAAGGAATACTTGGCTAGAATGCTGGTTTTTATACAGAAGCTTGAGTTTATGATATACTGTTTGTAGAATCATTGGATTATCTTCCAGTACCTGTCTCCCCTACTAAACACTGTACTGTAAATAAGGTCTTCATGCCATATGAAATAAGTACATTGCCTTGAAATGATTGGTTGTGTCTTTTAGTGTACATTGGAACTTGCGTGCTCACAGTTTCTGTGTAATAGTTGCAACTGAGCCAATTCTGGCTCAGTTCTGTAGTCACACAGGTGCTCAGAAAACCTCTGCAGTTTCAGTCAGCTGTAGGGCATCTAAAAGGAAGGTGTTTGCCTTACAAATCCAGAGCCAAGTTGTGGTAAAACAGTACTCTAGAAAGGGGGAAAAAATACCCTTAGCTTCTAATGCCAGAGGCTGAGAGCTTGTGGTTTTAGCACAGTTGGGAGAACTGGTCTTGCTGCTGTGTAGTGAGAGCTATGGAATCACTTTTGCCTTACTGTTACTTATTCCAAGCTTGCTTCTCCCAACACCTTCTCTGTTTCACTAGGTTTTCAGAAGTGATACAGTCTTAGTCCCTTTTGTCTCTTCCTCCTTCAGCTGCTCTTTTTGCCTGCTGACTGTACCTGGGGGCCAATGGCTTTTTAGTTGCTTTGTCTCAAACTCTCCCATTTCTGAGTCCTTTTTAGAGGAGAGCGTCAGCAAAGAAGTTGCAACTGGTACTTCTATGCATAGTGTGAAGAGCCAGGCCAAATGCTTACATTATCAGGTTTCTCTTACAGTCACTGCCTAATTATTAGTGCAGTTTGTGAGTGGCTGAATTGGAATAAGCTGAAATTAGGAAATGTGTTAGTGAAAATGTATTGTGGAAATTCCATATTTGGTGTTCTTAATTTTGCAGCTATCTTGCTGCCTGGACACTAGCAAAGCTATAAAATTGAAATGCAAATACAAAGAATGAAGGAAAAATCTAGAGCTATTGTTTCCATTTTGCATTTGATCCTATCTTATTTGCTGAATGCTAGCTTATTTTCTGGATAAACTAATTACTGTCAAGGACTTATCTGATGACTAAATACCTTCTTTTTGACAATAGAAGGCTCAATTTGTTCTGTAATTCCTTTACACTGGAGATGATGAATGGGCTCGTAAGGCTCACGAGTCTGTTTTCTGATTGTGGACCCAGGTTCATTGTTATACCAAAACACCTATAGCAAATGGTGTCCCATAGCAAACTTAAAATGTAAAGCGAAATACTACAATTAATCTTCCACAGGAAGAGAGCGGGAGGGACTGGGGCATCAAAAACCCTTGGAAGAAGAGAGACTTGGTGGGAGATGAGCTCATCGTTGAGCCCTCCACTCCCCAGAACAAATACAGAGGTGAGCAAAAAAAAAATTCCAGTAGTCTCTTTCAGGCTTATCTAGGAGACAAATCCTCTCTTGATCCCAGAGCTGATGATTAGTTTAATGCTTGACAGGGTTTAATGCCTCTGCTAGGATAAGTGCACTTCACCTCTATCATATTTTTAACCTTGGCCAGTTTCCAGTGTTTCAGAGGAAGGTGAACCTTGCTTGCTTTTCCCTGGTTGCCAAATTACATCTCAAGTGGAAAAAACTCTTCCTGCATCAGGATCCTTAGAGTATGCAATTAATACATGCAATAATAAAAGTGCTGCAAACAGATGTAAGCAAAAACTGGCAGTCAAGGAGAATCCTTTCATATTTCCTGGGTAGTAGCAGGACGTAAGGGAAATAGGGAAGTTTTTGGACTCAGCTGAAAAGTCCTTCAAGGTTGTTAAGGGACAATACCCAATTTCTTTGATCTAAAGAATCGAAGATTTAGCCCACTTAAAAACTGTTTGCTTTTGCAACCTGGGCATCAACACAACTGTAACAATTAGGCAGGACTTCCTCCTCTACATTGTTGCTTCCTCTTGACAGGGTAGTCAGAAGGTGTTTAACCTTACCTGGTGCTTTCTGGATGGGGCTGTTGGGTAGTCCTCTGGGCTATCAGTGGAAAAGCAGTCTGCTAGGTAACACGGGCATGTGCCCTGCTGCTTCGTGTACGTGCTTACTGTTGCGTGTAGCAATATTGGTGTTGCAGGCAGATGGGGTAGCATGAGGTGGGCTAAGGATTTAAAAGATTTGTAGGATCTCTTTCACTAGACCAGATGCTGGTCTTGATAAAAGCATGGAAGCTTTATTAACCATGCTGTGCTCTTAAAGCTTTAAGAACAGTATCTGCTCACCAGCTCCTTTGTTAGCCACAGACTGGAAGAAAAGAGATCAGCGCTGAACTTCTCAGACCTAAACACAATGGAGGCTCAAGCAGGGGCAGGTGACAGCTTAGAAAGAGAAAGTCATGTGGTCTTTCTACAGGAGAAAGCCAGGCATGAAGACAGAGTAACGCAGTGCAGTGAGGCATACTGAGCTCAAACCAGAGCTCAACAGGTGTAGGGCCAGGTTGGGAATCCCAGAGTGAAATCTCTACATAGCCTGCACTATGCCAAATTAGTTTATCGTAACTGCATGCTGCAATAGCTTGCAAACCTAGGTGCACCTGAGACTTTCAAATTGTTTTATAAGCATAGGTTTCTAAAGGAAAAAAATATGTTGCTGCTCTGGAGTCACACAAGAAGAAGAAGAATGATGGCATTTTTTAATTACATAGATATTGCTAATTTTTGCTTTTGTCTCATAAATTTGCATGCAAGTGTCTAACATCAACGTTTTTCCAAGCAAATGTAAAATGGATGTGTTGAGAAAAAAACATTACAGGCAGAATAGTACAAGTACACCCAGGCCTAAAATGTCTGCACCTGTGGCTTTCTTTGAGTGGGGACTATACTTGCTGTATATGTTAAGAAAGAGGACCAGTGAGTGACCTGTAGGTTATGATGATTCTAACTGTGGTCAGCAGCTTACCAGCTGCTGCTCTGATCTGTATGGCACTGGGGAAAGAGAAAATGGTAAGGGATTGTGTGTGTGTGTGTGTGTGTGTGTGTGTGTGTGTGTGTGAAAACATTTTGAAGACTAACTTTTGAATAGTGGAGAATGAGGTGCACACAGGTCAAGTGCAGGCAAACTGTAATATTCTTACATAGCTCAATGTCTGTTTTACCTGATTGTATCAACAAGAAATTGATGGAAGCTTTATTTTGAATGTCTCTTTAAAATCTTACTCCCTTTCTATTTGAAAGCAATACATATTTTCAGACTGTAAGAAAACCAAATCTTTTTCTATCTGGGATATTAAGAAATCATATGGTACTGTAAGCTACCTTTCCCAATGTCTTTTTGTAGAGGAGTGAATCAGGCTCTAAATTCTAGCTCTTATTTTAAATCATTGACTCTGTTGCTACTTCTGTTCAGCAGAGTGCAGAAGGACAGATAAAATGCAATAACTCTGCAGTAGAGGAAGTTACTGGGGAGGTTACGGCTAGCAGGGCAAGAGAGACTGTGAATTGAACCAGGAGTATCTTCTCAGTGGGCCTCTCAGGGGATGCAGCAGGGATTGTTGGCTCCACTGGTAAGTGTATTTAAATTTAATAAAAAAAAAAAAAAGAATCAGAGGTTGGGAGGAAAGGAGTCTTTCCTAGCTTTTCCTTTTCCTCTCAAACTGTGCTGACTCAAGGCTATGTAATCATGCTGATGTGGCACTGAATCCTGCTAAGAATGGTTGTGCTTTGCAGCAAGGGTTATTGAATCAAACCAAGTGCTGGGTCTGTTTTGTCAGAGATCTTTGGCTTGAAGTAAAGGCCACTGATTGTAGCTGAATGCTGCCAGTGTGGCTTAACTCGTGCAGACCTCCATCACCAGGATGGGGGACTGAGACTGCATCTGGCTTCTACACAATTGTGCAAAGCAACAGAGGCTTCTTTGTATTCCAGTCTTTTCGTTGCAAAATCACAGAATGAGGTGGGAAGGGACCTCTGGAGATTATCTCCTCCAATCCTCCTGTTCAAGCAGTGACAGCTACAATGGGCTGCCCAGGACTGCCCAGTTGACCTCAGTCTCTGCATCTCATGACCTTTTTTGGGCATCCTGTTTCAAGTATCTGACTGCCCACCAGTTCTAACAAAGTGTTTTCTTCTGTTCAGATGGAATTTCATGTGTTTCAGTCTGTGCCTGCTGCCTCTTGTTCTGTCAGTGGGCATCACTGACAAGAGTCTGACTACCTCGTCTTTATTCCCTCTTAGCAGGTATTTATATGCATTGATTCTTCCCTGGGCACTCCAACCTTTTCTCCTCCAGGTTGAACAGTCATGGCTCTTGTCCTCTCCTCATATGAAAAATGCTCCAGACCCTTAGTCATTTTTGTAGCTCTGCACTGGAATGTCTCTAGTACATCCATATCTTTCTTGTTCTGGGAACAAGTTGTGTGGGTCACCAGCCAGGCCTTTTGTTCATATTGCATGCATGAACATGGAGTGTGAACACAATTAGTTACAAAGAATAATTGACAGGTGGTAGATCATGGTAACATGGAGTATTTTTCCTGCAAAAAAAAAAGGCATTCTGGAGCTGATCCTTTAAAGTGCTCCCTTTCTCTGAGGGAAGCACTGAATTCAGGTTATAGGGTGTATAAAGTGTGTGCTGCAAGGCTTGGTCTTGTTTGTGCTTAAATAGAGAAGAATGAAATCTATTTGGAAGTCATCTTCTGTAGAAGATGCTGCATCATAGGAAGCTGTAAATCAATTCATTGAAACAGTTTCATGCAAAGATGCAGAATGGTTTTGAATCTTTTCTGCGGGTATGTTCACATGTGAAGTCTTGTTTAGCTGGCTTTAAAAGATGCCAAGATTTCATGTGGGTTGGAAACCGATCTGTCTACTGGTATTCTTTCTATCTGCCCTTGATCTGTCTATGGAGTCCTCTTAGAACAGAAGAACTAGCAATTTGGATGATCCATCTTGCTAATTGAGGCAATGGGCTTCTGCTCTCCTCTGTGGGAGGCAGCTTCAAGTTCTCGAATGGTTTCCTACAGCAGCAGCTTATTCTGAAAGGATGTTGGGGGG
>VXAA01005831.1:213075-249870 GCA_013399115.1 Anseranas semipalmata
TTTTTTTTTTTTTTTGTCAGCCTAGCTCTCCAGCCTGTCAAGGTCCCTCTGGATGGCAGCAATACTCTGAGTCGGCCGTTCCTCCTAGTTTTGTGTCATCTGTGAATTTACTGAGGGTGCACTCTATGCCATTGTCCATATCATTAATGAAGATGTTAAACAGGACTGGACCCCAGTATTGATCTCTGGGGTACTCCACTTGTTACTGGCCTCCAACTCAACTAGACTTTACACCACAGTCCACTACCCTCTGGGTCCTGCTGTTCAGCCAATTTTCAGTATTGTTTCCACAACACAGTGCAATGTCTACTCAATAAAGCACTAGTTGTCTTTTGTTTTACATTGCTAGTTTGGCAACTATCAAATACATCAAAGCCTTGTGAGAGCTGAAATGTTAATGGGGAAAAATACAATTAAACATTATCCAACTAAACTTATCCTAATAGAAATTTCTCTCTCAGTACCTATGAGTAAGCTGTAAGGCAGTAGCAGTCAGAGGCGGTCACACATCAGTAATCCCTTCTGTACGGCACAAGAATGCATTGCACTGAATTGGTTTGAAGGGGGACAACCACAGAAAGGCTGGCATGCTGCTTTTCAAGCTGCCAGTTGCATGGCTTCCCTAGTGTGTAAATACTTTTCATCAGTGGTTGATTATTTTCATTAGTTTGCAGTTGTTTTAGCATGCAGTCAATACTTATGGTGTTAGTTTAGTAGTTTCATCATTGTACATTAATTAAACCTAGAATGTAACTTCTAAAGGGGAAGATGAGTGCACTGGAGGTTAAAGGAAGTAGACCTGATGGATATGGTTAGTTTTCTGGGTTGTGAGGAAGAGATTTTTGACAGGTGGAACACAAGGTGCTCTGAAGAAAAGATGAAGCAAACTGGAAGTTAGAAAGTGGGGTTTTGTAGATAGGCTTGCAAAAAGACATGGATTTGTCAGCTGGAAGGCAAGACAGGGTGGGTGCGTGCCTTGGAGAAAGGGCAGTGAGGTCAAATAATACTGGAGAGCAAGAAAGGACAACTTAAATGGCAGGTAGAAGTTATGCCATCAAGAGCAGGTGTCAGAAAAGTAAAGCTTCTCAGCCGGAATGCAATATAAGTTGGTTTCAACTTGACCCCAGGTGAGTATTGCTTTCTCTATTAGCTACTTGCTCTGCTTACCCTGCAGTATGTGGTTTAAATCTCCTTAAAACTATGTAACATCTGAGCACTGGATTCCAGTGCTTGAGATCTGGCCTTCTTGGGTACTGGACTAGTTATTCTGCCATGGGGACCTGACACGTTGTGTGCAGCACCTTATGGATATAGAAAGCAAGGAACTGCCACGTGGGTGCATCTCCTCATGCTTTTATTGGCAAGAAAGCTGATTAAAGGCATGGTGACTATCATTTCATTTCTAACAAGCAGTAGCTTAAGTGCTTGTAGGGAAATCCCATCCCTCCTGCTCCCAAACTCGGAGTGAGGAGAACTGGTGTGTTCATAACTTGCTTTCTATAACAGTTGCAGGTTAGTTTTTTGAGGGCCTGTTATTTTAAATGATATTTCATATCTTTGTATACGTTTGACTTCTGTTTTCAAAAGACAATTAGGAAACCTTGTGGGCAGTTTACTGTGGAGATGAGGGAAGTGAATTGTTAATGCTGATGTCTGAAAGGGTTTACTGCACACTTGGACACAGATTCATGATACATGAGCCTTAGGCTTGAATTCAATTGCTTGAAAGCATGTATAGACGTCATGATACTCATGTCACTCTGTAGATGTTGGTCTAAAACGCCTCGGTACTGATTGGGTAGAGGGCTCAAAGCGAGCTCAAGGACAAAGAAAAGCCTGGCAGAGGTGGAGTGTGTGGTTTCCTACAAATCCCTGACCGGACTTACCTTTAAATGCAAATCATCTAACCTTAAACAACAGTAACTCTGCAGTACTAAGGAATTTAGGTGAGAATAATTGGATTGTGCTGAAAGTAACTATCCTCTAGTAAGTTAAACAACCTGGATTTCAAAAGTAAGGGTTTTTTTAAAGCTGTAAGGAACTTAAATGTTCTGGTTCCATTGAAAGTCAGTGACATGTGGTGGCTGCCATTAAAAATACTATCTAGAGAAATTAGACTCCCAAAGCATAGATATATAAAGTGAATCCAAGCATTTCTGCATGGTTATGATTTTGAAATTGTGATGTCTTAGCTATTCGCTTTGAAGATATCTTGTCCATTGCTCTAAAGGTCCAAAGGAAAACAAAAATCCAAATGATTTCTTGAAAATACGACTGAAATTGAAGTTTTTGAACTTGTCTGACTGGGTATTTGCTTCAACATTCTGCAGTGATTTTTCTGGGGCAAGGGAGGTCGGGGTAAAAGAAACTCACGTACTGTTTTAATGCATAAGCTTGTGTCCTGCCTCTCCTCTCAGTCCTGGAGAGCAGAACAGTCTTTCTCATGAGAATTAATCCAAAGAAGGGGAAATAGTTAAAAATAAAACTAAGCTCTCTTTACTGTTATAAAAGTCTATGGTAATTTCCAGATTTATTTTTAATGTGACTGTGGGAACTGCTGTACTTTTAAACCAGTAACTGTTGACAGTAGATAGTCATCACAGGATGGCTGAGGTTGGGAGGGACCTCTGGTGGTCATCTGGTCCTGACTGCCTGCTCAAGCAGGCACACCCAGAGCAGCTGCCCAGGACCATGTCTGGGTGGCTTTTGAAGATCTCCAAGGAGGACACTCCACAACCTCTCTGGGCAACCTGTGCCAGTACTCTGTCACCTGCACAGTTAAAGTGTTTTCTGATGTTCAGAGGGAACCTTCTGTGTTTCGGTTTGTGCCCATTGCCTCTTGTCTTGTCCCTGGGCACCGCTGACAAGAGCCTCGCTCTGACCTCTTTGCACTCTCCCTTCAGGTATTTATAGATATTGATGAGATCCCCCCCGAGCCTCCTCTTCTTGCCTGTGTTTTGGGCATGACAGGAGCCCATTCACTGGGAAGTGAGAAGCATAGTCTGACAGTTGTGCTATGGGGTAGAAACGTGCACTTCCTGCAAATATAAGTGATGGGGCTTCCTAACAGCTCACATGCTGCTTTAGGTATGTTTAGGCAAATATTTGTAATGATTTAGTAGGAAGGCACCATGTCCATTTCTCCTTTCCTTGTTAGAGGTGGATTTTGCAACTTTGTGGGTCCCCCCCACACACACAAGCTTAATGGCTGTGCCCACATGGACTTCTTGGTTTTGAGCACTTGTGGGGTTTTTGAAGCAAATCTGTGTTGGTTGCTGTTCCCTGCATGCTGTTTTGATTTACAGAGTGGTTTTGGTATGTGCTGGTCAAGGTGGCTCTCCCAGGGTTGCCTTCTGAAAATACCCCACGTCCTCCCCCATGCATAACTGGGACGCCAGGCGCTGAACTGGAGTGTGGGCCGCCTTGTCACAGGGTCCTCAAACAAGGATTGAAGAGTTTTCCTTCTGAAAGCTTCATACCGTGTCAGTAGCGGGCATGCTCAGACCAAGTTAAAGCAATCTAAACTAGACTACATCTAACCTAACAGGAGATCCCTTGAGCGAAATACGGAGATGTGAGGGGTCTTAATGCTGACTACTTCCACCTACTAATTTGCTTCTGTTGTGCTGAATTTCTCAGTAATCTAGGTATAGCCAATGAAGGTTTGTATTTGGATCATGTTTGCTTTTCCCTCTTCTGTCTGCAGCTCCAGCTTCACTCTGAACCATAATACATCCAACAGCAGGCTTATGCAGATCTGGCGTTCCAGTATTAGTCTCCGGACTTTTGGCTGAGGTCTGTAGGAAAGTTAGGAGACCTAGTGTGGATCGAAAGTTTCTGCTTATGGTGCCTGTTTTTGATCGTAGGCTGCTAGGGAAAACATCCACAGAAAGTGGCACTGAAAGCTGTCCAGGAACTGATGTCCTAAACTATATTCTGTTTTACTGGGTTTTCTCCAATACCAATGCTGAGAATTAGGATTAGTTTTTCTAATAATTTTCCGCTTTGTGGAATCAGCCCTTAGCAGAAGATGTGCACCTGAGGTTTTTTTTTTTTGAGATTGTGTTTTGTTTTCTGTGATATACTACTCAGTTCCTCAGCTGAGTCTTGAAATCTGTGGTCCTGAACTCACGTTAAAGCAGAGTAAGGTATAGGACCAAGAGTGTACAGCACTACTGCCTTTAATCTTCTTACTCATCCCTTCATCTCTCGAGTGTCGTAATCTTTCACTTGCAGAACAGACAAGAAATTCCATGATGAAAAAGAGCATGTTAGCATTTTGAAGCTCACAGTCTGACTTATTGTGAGTTTGCTCTTTGAATTTTCCAGCTAATGATATGGAAGAAAGGAAGAAATAAAAACCCTTTATAGGTCTAAGTGAATAAGTGGCTGAATGATCTTTTTTTTTTTTTATCAACTGTATAATGCAAGGCATAAGATTTTCTCTGAGAAATGTCTTCATCTGATGCTTTTTGCTAATTGGAGGGGCAGTGCATGATTAGGTCAAACTTGCCTTTCAGGACTGAAAAGAGCAACACAATCCTTCAAGTACCTAGGCTGTGATCAGAAGGTGTTACAGCAAAGCTATGATGGAGTGTGAAACAGTTGTGGGAGCAGAGTGGGGCTTACCAGGATGTCAAAAAACACATTACATTGAATGAAGGCTCTTACAATGAAGAAGAAACGAGCTGAAGTTGGTCTTTGTCTCTGTCTTGTAATATTATTCTACAGAGGATGCCAACCCAGCTGGGAGTTTATAGTGGAATTGTAAGCTGAAGTGTTTTGTTCTTCCCTTAACTTAGCTAGCGTTACAGGCAGTTCTGTCAGCTTGACACTTGCTCTTGAAGTGCTTGTGCTGATTAAAACAGCTCAATTTCCTTCCTGAATTGAAGAATAATCTTTCATAAAGCCAGCCTAGAATGGAGCAAAAGTTAGCTCTTTTGCACTCTTGCAATTTTGGGTATCAACACTTTGGAATGAAATGAAAAAGCAACCAGTCTGAAAGAGTATATACAGGGCAATACTAAAGCTGTTGGAAGCAGAAACTGTGTAGAAAACAGAAATTTGGTGGAAGTTGACCATTGATGGTGCTTGCCTGAGTCATGAAATCTATAAGGTAATGAAAGGAGGTATGTTTTTTTGCCTTTTTTTTTTTTTTTTTTTTGCCAAAACCCAGCTACTCCCCTGGGATACCTTTAGCTGTTTTTGTATATGACTTGGTTTAACTTCTGTATTTACATGAACCATATAAATTGCCTGGAGTTCTTTGCAGGGTGTGTTGCCTGCATGTTCCCCATAACCAGGAACTGCAGCCTTCCTGCAGAGTGTGATGGGAGCTCTTGCTTTAAGGGCTTCAGTGCTACTGCTTGATGAAGAGGACGGGAGGATCTGCCAGCTTTTGAAGGCAGTTCTGTGTCTGGTCTAGCTAAAAGACTTCCCAATGAATTCATCAGCTGTTTCATTTTAAAAAATGGCTGACAAATGGCTGGTTTCTTTTAGAAAAAGGGAATGGATAGAGATTGGGTTGTAGGCTAAATGTGATTAAGAAGCTTCTCACCGTAACTGGGGTTATAGAGAGTTTGGGTTTCGAGCAGAATTCATTCAAATTGAGTGCACTGATGGGTAGAAAAACACAATGTTTGAGTTTAGTCTATTATAATTTCAAGAGAATGAGATTTTTACTTCCTTTTCACTGCCCACCATTTGTTACACACATTTGTTGTATTGCACAAAATGGCATTTTAATATACTAGTAGTAGATAACATTTTTGAAAAGTGCTTATGGCTGAAACCATTTGGAAAATTACATTTTGTGTACTTAACTACATAAATAGATGTATGGACCTTGTGCCAGGAGATTTGTTCTAAAGTAGTAGTTAGAATTCTGATAGAAATCTGTGGTAAATGCCCAACAGAGACAAGTGAAAATAATCTTCCTGTCCAGAAGAACTTGCATAGCTAATACGAAAGATTAGGGACATAAGAGAAATGGGGAGGAAAAAAAAGGCAAAACAAGAACAAAAAACAGTGTTGCACAACAGGTCTAAGCTGATGGGACTTTCAGGCATATACTTATTTATAATTTCTTCACTCGTCAAAGAGGACAGTAAGATTTATAAAGGGAAATATCACAAATTTTTACTGCTGTCATATAAGACAAATGGATTCTGGTTAGATGCACTAAATGTGTCATGCTGAAGTGTGAATATTCTATCTGATAAATTAATTACAGCAGCGTCAGATAAGTGAATAACTGTAGTAATGGAATTCTTGAAGTCCAAATTTGACGTGGAAGATGCTTCACTTGTATGCTAATATTTTTGGTGCAGATATTCTGTTAAAAGGGCAACTTCATTTGTTTCTTCCAAAGGAGTGCAGTTAGTATCATCAGTTTATATGTGGAACTCGTAGATCTGTTGTTAGAATGACGTAACTGTGTTTGTCTTACTATATATACAAACTAGGACTGGTTCAACAGCTGAGATGAAAACAAAAAAC
Source organism: Anseranas semipalmata (assembly GCA_013399115.1). NCBI lineage: Eukaryota > Metazoa > Chordata > Aves > Anseriformes > Anseranatidae > Anseranas > Anseranas semipalmata. The sequence goes on from VXAA01005831.1 coordinate 219,574, forward strand.
ACAAAACCCAAGTTCTCAAATTGCAACTGAAAGTAAAAATACAAGGCAAAAGTGGTTAATACAATACAGCTGTATCATGGGGTATTTGCGGCTGGCATAAATGATTGTGGTCCCCTTGATGTCAAAGGTTGCCTGATAAAGGTTTGTTTGGTGCAGCCTTGGGAACAGTCTTATTACATGCCTAAAAGTGGGCAAAGGCCCAAAGGAGTTAGACAAGTAGAGTCTGACAAGTAACCATAAAAGCTTTCTGTCACATCGCACATCATGTATTCTATATATGCTGTGTGTGAAAAGCTTTTTTAGAGAGAGTCAGATATTGGGGGCGAAAGTATATTGCTCTGGGACCACTGTATGAAAGCTAGGCTCTTCAGTCACCATGAACACAAAAGTTCTGAGCCTCAGTAAAGAAATGAATACCTTTTAGAAGCAACTCAGAATAACATTTCCTTCCGAATAAATGCCACAGTTTTAAAATGCTGTATCTCAGACCATGGGACCATGAGCAATATGTCATTGGAGATGAGTTATTTGTGTGTTTTATCCAGTGGGCTGCAAAACAGTTGTGTGCAGCCCAGGCAGGTCCCATTGTGTTTTCAGATGTGAGTTTTCAGGCAAAAACTCCTTTGTATGGCAGTTTGACTCATGAAAGGTCAAAAAGAAAAGAGGGACAGTCCTCATAATTTTTTGTTATAAAATAGATAAAATATTGTAAAAGCAGTAGGAACATAAGCTAATATTCAAAACATTTAGATGGTGATTTAGAAATTAGACTGCATTTTAAAAAGAGATTGTGTATCTAATGGTCCCTCCAGGTACTTAGCTCTGGACAGCAGAAAGAGGCATACCACAGACTTGTTCTGACACCTGGTTGCGAACACGTTGTTCTACCTTCACAGCCTGTTGTCCACCACTGTAGCCTGTCCCCTCCACCTTTCTGGCCTGGGGGCTTTGGTGCAGTCACACCATTCGATCTGCTTTCTTCACCTTCCCTTTCCCCAGCAGCTCTAACCCAAGGGACAAAGAGCAATGCAGTGGGTATCCAAATAAACAAGCTGAGGTACCAGCAGGCACTGAGAGCTCTGCACAGGTTGACATGTCCTGCTTTGGAAGTCTGGGTTTGTTTGTCAGCTCCTTTGGAAGGCAAGACTTTCTGTTCCGCTCTTTGCTTGCAGGTGCTTTACTTCCATTTGCGAACTGTCGTGGCTTTGTAGTGCTGTAGACAAACTCCTCTCTCTCATGGATGTAAGAGACGGGAAGAATGGGAGAGAGTCAATGTGAATTTAAGTGATGATGAGAACCTGGGAAGTGTTAGTTAAGGCTATAGGGAGGAAGAGGAGCATGCAGGATCCAAGGGCAGGTAGACTAGAGAGTCTGGATGGTTTCATTGCTAATTTGAAGGATTTGGAGTAAAAGAAATTGAGAATCTCGGAAGGTTGTTCTGAGTTGAGTTTTAGAGTAGATGGAACAGAGTAGGAGCCTATACCTTGAGCCAGCTATGGTTATGAAAAATAGTGGTGAAAATCATTTATATTAGACACATCGTTAACCCACCTCCACCCCCCATTTCCACACTGTATTCTGTCTAGCTGTGAACACAGTTCACAGGCTGTAACTTCTTTGTAATTATTCTGAAATACCAAATGAATGAATAGTATATGGGGGTTGTTCCCCCTGGTGACTGACCTACTAAAAATTGGCTCTGTTCACCTCCCACAACTTCAAAATCTGGAAAGGGTTAATAAAGGGGATAATTACCTTCCTCATCTGTGCTCACCAGGCAGAAATCGCTGCTTTAAAAAAATAAAACGTGAGGCTAAAGTAGAGTGTAGGCTAATTTCAGAAAGAGGAACATGAGGCTGTTGACTGCTGTGCAGGTAAGAAGCAACAAGAGAGAATGGAACAGTCTTCTGGGAATGCAAAACCTTGCTTGACTTTCATGTAAAGGGTCTAGAAAGTGGTGATATTCAGAGTTCCTATGTCTAATGCTAGCCAAATGTCAATTTGACAGGTGTTGTACTTTATTCCAATCTTATTAGGGGTAAGGGACAGCTGGGAATGTCTTCAGCAATGAATGACTGGCTAGTAGTAGCAGAGAGAGAGCTGTGCCAGACCTGACCCCATGTAATACTGTGGAAGCTGATTGTTGGTGGGTAGTGTTTGCTTTTTGCCCCACAAGGGAAAACACATCATCTAGACCATGTGTGATGCCTTGTGCCTGGTGAAGAGGGAGCTGAACATGTAGGAGCAAAGGGTTAAAAGAGGCCAGCCACCTCATGGGCTGTATTAGCAAGAGTGTAGGCAGCAGGCTGAGGAAAATGATTATTCCCCCTCTGTCTGGCACTTGGGAGACCTTATTTGTGGTAGTGCTTTCAACTTGGGGCTCCCTAATTGAGGAAAGACATGGATGAACTGGAGCAAGTCCAGTGCGGGGCATGAGGGGTGAAAACACTGGAACAAGGGACCGGAGAGGTTGTGTGCTCTTGGAGATTTTAAAACTTGCCTCGACAAGGCCATGAGTGACTTGATCTTGCTGGCTGTGATTTGAGTGAGGAACTGGACCAGGCGACCTCCAGGGGCCATATTCTGTGATATACTGTCCTGTGATACTGTGCACTGGTGCAAATCCTATTCTAGAATCAGATGCGCTGCTTGTGAGATGCACTGTCATACCCTAACTTAGGGGCATTTCATAAACAAGTCTGTTCCAGAGGATAATGGAGCTATTAGGAGCAATCAGTGTCTCTTTATAAAGAACTAATATTGTCAGGCAAACTAGGTTATACTCCTGGATAAAACCGTAAAAAGAGAAGCTGGAGGGAAGACAGGGAGTGATATAGGTGTTATAATATTTGGATTTTAGTGCCACACTTGATACAGTGTCTCGTAACGATATATGCTTGATTGATTTTAAATTAGGATGGATATCTGAATACTCTTAGACCAAAAACTTTCCCAGAGACTGGGAAGAAAGGTAAGGGCTGATTTCTCCACAGGCAGGCCTTTATACGATCCACAAAACTACCTCTCTTCTTATGTATCTTGCCCATTAGTGTCAGAAGAGGTGACATGCCACTTACAAAAATTGTTATTCCAGTGCTGAAACCTGGCCCTGGAGTAGACTTGAATTTTTTTTTCCCCCCTCAAACAATCATTGATGTATATGTTTACGTTCCTGGTGTCCTAATGTTTTCAGTAAGTTATTTTCATTAATTACCTCTGGGTGTAAGCATACACTAATGACATTAACAGATAATATCAAATTGAAGTGAATTGCATGCATTGCTGAAAGTAGGAGGAGAGGGACTTAAGTGAGCTAATAAAGACTTAAATTAACAATGTGATACTCCATTTGGAGAAAAGTATGCAAAGGTTTGAGGAAAGATAATCCAAAGCTCAGATAATCAGTGGGAGGTAAAGTGTGAGGGGCTGAAAGTACTTGTGGTCTTAACAGAAAGCAAATACATTTTTTTTTTTTTTTTGCAATATATGGGAGTTCTGCTTTTACACTACAAGTATTTGCTCACACACCAATGAAGTGATGGTGGAAGGATATGCTTGTTCTGGAGAGCATAACTACAGTGTGAACAGTCTTCTGTTTCTGGAGAGCACATTGTGTGGTTGTGGGTCCTGACCTCTTACTGTGTTTTTTTTTTTTTTTTTTTCTCTTCGAATGTTCTTGTGTCCTTAGTCTTGCATTTCTCATTTAAATTCCTTCTTACACGTTGATGATTCTCTAGTGCTGGGCAGAGCCTTTTATGTCTGTTATAGATGGACAGCCATGATAGAGACTAAAAGTGGAATTGGGAAAGGCAGGTGAGACTTTAATTGGGACCTTCAAGTGTGCAAGTTGTAAGTCAGCATAAGTAGTACTATGTGAGACCCAATAGTTTATTAAACTGATTAGGAGAGTGATGCATTGGTTTTGCTGAATTACTAAGTTGAAGTGGCAATTTAAGAGGAAAAAAGTGATTACTACACATCTCTATAGGCACGTGCCACCTAAATAGTCAGTGTCTGTAATTAAAGAAAAGTTTTTGTTTGTTTTAACGAGGCCCAGGTTGCTGCTGTCACAGCTCTTTCTTGCTGTGGTTGTGTGGGTAGGGTGCCTTCTGTGCCTACTGACAGTGGACTGCTGTTAAATTTCTAGAATGCCCTTGAATGCATAATCACAGGTGAGAGAAGAGATTTTTGCATAGGATTGCCTTAGGTATAACTGGAAAAAGAAATGAGAGAAAATTTTCTGTGTTCCTCTCCAGAAGGAACCTTTAAAGTTCATGGAGGCTGTGCTTCATGCTTCTGCACTTCTCTGCCCAAGTAGTAGGGAGACCGAAGATGTTCTCAGTGGTACTACCTGTCCCTAAGTCTAGGTAGCTTTTGAAAGAGGATTGCACATGCCCTTGCTTGTTGCAACCTTCCTCTTTCTCAAGCAAATGTGTACTATGCATTAGGTGGCAAATTCTCTTTAGAGTTGACAGAGATGTCTAATGAAAATGTCTGCTTTGGCAGTTGGGGTAGTATATCTGCAACTGGTAGAGAAATGAGTGTCGGTAACCACCAGAAGAATTGTTTTTCTTTCTATAGAAGATGTCTGGCAAAATATGGATATCCTTGGAAATTCCTTGCCCCCCCGTGGACTTCTTTGGCTTTGGCTCTTAGATAACTTTAAGGAGAACTTCTTTTCTTTCTTTCCCTTAGAAACTGTTGCTGTGCAGCTTGGATGAGATACTGGCATTATTTTTGCAGCGAGGAGCACATTGTGCGCTAGGAGAGATGAAAAGACGAAGCCATGAAAGTAAAAGGTGTTAGTAATGCTAAGTTTCCCTTGCCAGCTTATTGAGGTTAAGAATGGTGAGCATTAATTGTGCTGTATTATTGAAGAGATGCTCCTGTGCTCTGAAGAGGTTAGTCAGCTCTGCGGTGTTTCTACATAGAAGGCTCTTCAGTCCTTGAGAATCTCCACTCTGAGTCTCTTCAGCCTTTAGGATGATTAAACTTTCTTTGTACGCCTTGAAGAGGACAAGATGAAGTGTAGTATAGGTAAAAAGAGTTTTTTTTTTTNTTTTTTTTTTAGGGGGCTAATTATGTTAATATCACCCTGACACAATATCATTCAGTTCATACTTGTTTGGTCCCTATTACGGTAATATGTAGGCCCTCATCATTTGTAATTTATCTCCTTAAGTCTCGGGCACAGCAAAATTGCTCAAAGTCATGTCTGGCCTTTCTGGTGAGGCGTAGTCTCCAAAACTTGAGGTTGTTTCTCACTTCCCACCACACATAGAAGCTGTCAGCCTGTGTGGTCTCCTGTTACCGGCATGCATTTTCTCCTCGGTTATGTGGGAGCACATTTTAAATGGGACATAAAATTGTTTCATGAAGAAGCCAACAAATCACAATATTGCTGTTTGGGGCAAGCTGCATACAGCCTGATTTTGTATCCTAAGCTTCTGAAGCTCTGTTTAATGATGAGTAGCCTTACTGATGACAGTACGCCATCTGGAAATTTACTTAATAAATTCTCTGCCATTGCATGGGACCAGACGAGTGACACTAGTGGCGTTTCTCTCTTAATCTCTCGCAACACTTCACAACACTTGCAGTTTTGGTCTCTTAATACTGAGAGTGAAGTTCTCTATAGGAGGTTGAGTGTTCACGGTCATTAGGGTGCATGGATGCACAGGGAATGCATGCTTTGTGGTCCCCTCTGTGTTGCAGAATGAAATTTGGAGAATAAACCTGTTAGTCCTGGCTATACCTTTTGCCTATGAAAATATATATGCAACTGACAATGGAGCTTAATTTCAGCCCATACTGGTATTTTATAACTGGCCGCAGTGCTAGGATAAGGCTTGTTAACAAGTAAAGCAATTCATTTTGGAGATGAATAACTCTTTCTAAATTAGAATTACATCATTGTGGTTATGGAGGTGTAAACAGCCCTGCAATCTGTGTTCATCTGCACAATCCAAATGTAACGATGTGGCTGAAAGGAATACTTCAGAGTGAGGGGACAAATATTTAAGACCTGTCTGAATGAGATTGCTCTATGTCTGGGTGTTTTGGCAGGGCTGTTACAAGATTTTGCTAGGAAAATTAGCTAGACTGTTTTTAGAAACCATTTTAGAGTACAGTTCACAGCAGACTGCATATGTAATAGCATTAACTGCTACTGCTGAGAAGTGCCTTACAAATGAATAAAAATACCTGTGTCAGTGCAGCACTAATAAACCCTTTTTATTTAAAAATAAATAAATGAAATCTACTGAAATGTTAAATTGCTGCTATGTGAATAACTTTCCTGCTTTCCCTCTGAATTTTTAAACATGTTGGGGGAGGTAGCTGGTTTCACTAGTTTTTAAGAAAAACAGCTATTGCTGTTGCTGCACAGACTAACATCTTTGCGAGGCTTACCAACCAAATATAACAGTGCGTGTTATCTAAAGAGAGAGGGACTGCCATTCTGTATGTCTTTTGATGCCTTGGTCTGGTAGAATTTCGGAAAAGAAACGAAAAAGATGGAAATTGGAGGTAACAGGTGTAAGCTAGGTAATCAGCTGGCTGGAAATTTGGGTGATGCTGGAATTCAGAGCGTAAGCAGTGTGTTCTTACACCTGCATCAGTCTTACACCTCCAGCAGTCAGCCGAAGGAAGATTCTCTGCTCAGTGGGGAGAGCTGTGCTTGCCCAAACAATGGGAACCCTTCTCTCTCTTGGTCCTGCCTTGTGTTTCTTTTGAGTTTGCTGTCTGTAAAAATGTACTGAGGGGTATGGCTGGCTGAGAGGCTTTTCTCTTACACTTCTTTTGTCCTTCTACTGAGGCATGAGCTAGTGTACAGCACTCTCGCTGAATCTTTTTTTAAATACATAAACTCAGATGGAAGGGTAGGGATGAGGGGGAGCGTTGTCACCAGAACTGTCACTGTGAAAATCCTTTCCTAAGCTGTGCCTAACCCTGGAAGTGAGCGCTTTAAGAAGAGATGCTGAGGAGTTGTATCGTATAAAAAGACTCGCTGCTCGTACCAGTCTTGCGTTCTGCTCTCTGTCTATGCATCCAGAAATTGAGCAAAGCAAAATCAGACTTTCAGACATCAAATCTTTTCCTGGACTTGAGCCAAATCACTTTCTCTTAAAAACGTACTGCTGGAGATCTTGCAGCCGAAAGGTTCACACTTCCATTAAACCATAAAATATATTTCTCCCTCTAGACAGTACATGGATTCTTAATATGTCCGTATTAATAACAAGTTCTGTTCTTTTGCAATTAAATCAGCATAGCTCTTAAAGATCTACTTTAATAACCACCTATTGGAAGCCAAGTCCTTTGTAGTTTTTTGTTATTGTAATTACACCAAGTTCAAAAATAGCAATTGAATGACTTGATTTTACACTAATTAAAGCCTCAGACCTTTTCATTGCAAATTCAAATATAACAGGAAAGTACAATAATTGGTACTTTATTGGTTGTATAATTTAAAATTATGTAAATTACATAGCTACTAAACTACTGTAAGTGGGAATCTATGGCCAATTTATTTTTAACTAACGTACAGCAAGTAATCCATTATATGTAAGGATATCTGAAGTGCATAATCTGAAATACCGCTAAACCTTAGGAGCTCCCTTGCATCCAAAATTTCAGCGTTTGAAAATGAAAGATAAATTCTGTTTCTAGTGGGAAAATGTTTTGGTATAGCTCAGATTAGATCACCAGCCCTGCGCTATCCTGCTGCTCCGCACCGAGGCCCGAAATGGAGGAGGTCGGAGGAGCTGGCGGTGGCCCACTGAGTCCACCTTGCCCATGCACCTCGTGACCATGTGGTGCTGGCACGCCGGAGTGCTCGCTGCTGTTCTGCCCCAGCCTTTGCTCCTGCAGATGGACTGTGAGACTGAGGATGGACTGCCCAGGGTAATGGGAGTTCTTCACTGATAAGCTTTGGACAGTTTTTATTCTGTGCTACTAATGGTTCAGTCCTGCTCTCATCCTGAATCTGCTGGACGTGGTGGTAGCTGCTTGTCATATGTACAACACGGGACTCAAAGTGAGGGGATGCTCTGAAATGGCAATTTTTGATTTAAAAACAAACAAAAAAAGGGTTTAAGAACTCTTTTTGTCCTGCCATGAAGGAAATGGGAATCAAGCCTTTCACAGAACACTTCCTAAAGAGCTAAACCTATACAACTGGGCAGTTGAGATACTGAATGGGAGTGCGCGGAAGATTTAGGTTTTGGGGAAGAATTGAGGTTTCTTGCACTGATTTGAAAATTCCATTCTGGCATCATCAAGACATAGCTGTGATGGAAAAGAGAAGGCATGTTTAATGGAGGAAAGTGCTGTCACAGGTTTTTGGCTAAAATTCAACTTGCCTACGGTAATTTTGAATTCTGTGGGATATTGTCCCAAGGCTGTCTTTCCTAAATACATTAAGTCTGGATTAAGGGGTACCTACTAATGAACAAAGCTGCAGAGCTACATAATGAAAAGCACTTATATTATTAACTTGCTCTGCCAATTCAACTATTCAAAAAAATTTAATGGGCTAAGTCTGTAATATGTACCAGGAGTTCTGGATTGGATATTGTCTGTGTGTTATCTCTTGAATTTTGAGTCCGTATTTTCAATCCCTGGAGTAAGGGATGCATATACTCCACCTTGCTTACCAAAAAAGCAGCTGCATGTTATTGCCTGATCAGGGTCTGCATCAAGTCTATAATGTCACCATACCAGTGCATGGATTCATTATTCTGAAACTGTGGTCCTAAGCAGAGTATGCCAGCCAGGAGATGTACCTATAAATCCTCTTTGCGCACGCCTGGGTCTGAGTAGCAATGTGAGAAGCTGTCCCATGATGCTCTGTCCACTCACTTAGGATAACTTAGCTCCTTGTGTCAACAGCCACACTTGCCAGAAAAAACATAATGTTGAATTTCTGATTTCTTAACTATTTTGCTAAGTGATAGGAAAAAGGTGTTTCATTCTGTGGGAAAAGGAAAAGGTCAAGTCAGCTTAAAAGTTATAAGTAAATAGCATGAAAAAGAGAATTGTCTTTAGCACATGATTTGTCAGTAAATCAGTGGAGTTGGACCTTATTCTTCAAAATAGTATCCGGAGAGCAGGCAAAGTTTTAGCTTTAGCAGCACCTTCCTTATCCATTATTCATACTCCTCATGTCTTTTTAACGAATTGATTTCACTTGTGGAAATGGTATAACGTTCTTTGCAATCATTTTCCTGGTCATCAGTTAATGATTTAGGCTTACCTGTGAGGTTGACATGTAGAGTTTAGAACAGTAAGCAAAATTAATGTTATGCTGTGAGATTAACAGTTTGCTTTTCTTTTGTTCACTTGATGTATAAGTAAAGCGAGAAATCATCTGAACTTTGTATGTTTTAGTCTGCAGAACTTGTGCTGCAGAACAGGTTGAGCCATTCCGGCTTCGCTCTTTTCATAGATTTTAACAGCTTGTTTTGGCATCCTTGATACCTAATACAACAACTGTATCTGCATTTTTATATTTTCCTATTTGCCTCTAAACGTGAAAAAAATATATAAATATCTGAAAGTGGTTTCCCATGAAATGACATGTAATAGAGCTGTGGGAATTTGTTTATCATTGTAGTTACTAGTATCATGCAATTACCTTAGATTTCTGTTGATGTTTTTGTCATAAACCTTTGTTTTCAAGCATTTCGAGAAGGACATTGTTTTAATAATATTGGGACTTCATAAGTTATCACAAATGCTTTTAACTCGTGAAAATGTGTTGAACTTAAAATCTAAAGCAGCTTTTCAGTTTTAATTTTAAACGCTTCCATTTTCACTTGAGCGATTAATGTTCAGTTAGGTTTAGTCTTGAAGAACTTGGGTAGCTCACTTTGTTGTGATTTCCTCTTACACTGTGCTAAAGTGTTATTGAGTGTTATTTATGTTTACGTGCAGAGGAAGGATACTGATAGGTTCTGGTATTGGACTGGAGCAGCTGGTGCGAAACCTCCCCTCTGCATGTGTAAGGTCAGTCGCTGCTTGAAATGAAGCCCCCGGCTTATGGTTGAGTTGCTGTGGCCATGGGAATTGGGGTCCTCAGGGCAAAGACTTAGCGTTGCCACCTCTTCCCTCTGTGGTCATCTGTATCGTGTTGTGTTCTTTGGTGCTGGTAGCGAGCTCTTTCTGCTGGGAAAGAGCTTTGCTTGCCTCAGTCATTTTAAATAGCCTATATGGTAAAAAGAGGGTTGAAGGGAGAAGCTGAAGTGGGGCTTATGTTCCTTTCCTTGACAGTGAGATAGGAAAGTATACCACTGAAAACCTTGGGTAATAGTTAAAAACTGTAACATTACCTTGCCTGCTGCTGAAACAATCATTTTTTTGGCAAGTGTCGTATCTGAGACTGTTGTGCCTGTTGGTTCCTTTTGTATCGAAGAAGTAAACAGCTCAGCCCTGTGACGGAAGGCTGAACAAAGCCTTTGGGCGTGCTTGATCTTACCCAGTTGCAGAAAGGGGATCCAGGGTATTTGCTAGGCTTGGCTTGGCAAAATGAATTGGGAGATAGAAACCTTCTTTTGCCCTTTTCTTTGCACAATGGAAAACGTGAAGTCCCCCTTGAGTCTGGGTAATGGTTAATTACTGCTTGGAAGACAAGTTGACACGTTGCTTGTCCGTCCCCGTTGGCCAGCAGGCCAAGCTACATGTGAATGCAGTTGCTTGCACTGTGATCTCTCCAGTGTGAGCCTTCTATAGGTGCGCTGGGATGCTTTTACTGCTAGAGGCATGCTGGCTTCGCGGAAGCTGTATTGCTGAGCGCTTCTCCCCCTGGAGGGGCTGCAGTCTGAAATAGTTTAGCTGCCTGTAGTATGAACTGTTTTTTATAAACTTGGCACGATTGTCTATCAGCTGGTGCTGCGGGTCTCTTTTTCCATGTGCAGTTTGTGTATAATGCTGGGGAGAAAAGGGAGATGCATAAGGGCTGGTCTGTGCTGTCTGACTTGGGATGGGGAGTAGATGTGAATGAGACCTCTGCCCTGAGATGCCAGGTCTTCTCCTCCTCCTCTGCAGGGCCCAGGAGCTTGATTACCTCAAACTGCTTTGGGATGATGCTAATGGCATGTGTTTCCTGGTAAACAGTGTTATTGGAATAACATTTGTGCTATCATCTTAAATACTAGCATGGCTTTGGGGCAGCAATAGCTTAAGATAACTTGTTAACTTTTCATAGGGATTGTGAGATTAGCAGCTTGCAGTGTTTTCAGTGCCTTGCTCACCATAAGCTCTGAACTTAGTTTAATTAGTACGTGGAAAAGAACATTTGGAGCCAGGTCAGTCCATGATGGATCAATTTTAAGGGCTGTGATTTCAATGAGACTCTGGTTATTTAGTCTTCTGAAACTTGGCAAATGTTTGCTACTTAATTAGAAATTCCAGAAGTTTGTGGCAAGGTGTCTGGTAGCTACATACAGAGTTCCTTTCTCTGCAGTGTGTCAGATTGTTTTCAGTAAGTCTGGTTGTGTGCATGTGACACACAACTGACTGAAGTGGATGTATTAAAATAATCTGTTCTTTCCTAGCTGCCAGGTGACTCTAAATAATTCCTCTCCAGCTTTTTAATTGAAAAAGCAATAGTGTAATACATCAGGGCCATAGGAGGTACCCACTGTTGAATAAGAGACTTCAGAGGCAAGCAAGGTGTGCTATCGGTCTGGTGGTATATTATGCCGCTACACTTCCACATCAGTACTTAATTTATGGGCAGAAAGTATCAACCTACAAGTGTTTGTAAAGTGTTAGTTCTCATACCTTCTTTCACATGGGCTTCTAACAGGAACAGAGTCAATGCACTTATAACGCTGAGGACCTGAAGTCTGTGTCAGCTGCCCATGCTTGCTGCGTGGGTGTCCATCACCCTTACCATCACTTAAGGGAAATCTTTAGTGACCTAAAGAACTTGTCATAGGTCCTCCTTACAGCTCCCTTCACATCATAGATTTTGGCATCTCTGGTATTACTGTGGGTGTGGATTCTCCCTTTGGGCTCATTGTAACCCATCCTTTCTTTCCATGCTAGAGAAGCAAAGGCCTTTAGGTTTGAAACCACGTGATGGGCATGCATTCTGGACAAAGCTTACTCAAAAACATTAGGTACATTAGGATGTTGGGCCGTACAGACTGTCAGAGGCATCTACGGCTTTGTCTGCTCTCACTGGTGCATCTCTGGTGTCCTGACAAGGCTGTGCTCTTAGCTAGCCAATTGTGGAACTTTATTTTAGCCACAAGCAATTTTTTTTCCAGTGCTTTGAAGTTTCTACTGTTCCAAAAAAAAAATATTTCATGATGTCAGAACTTAATTTATTTTTCTACATTATAGGTCTCTTATTCCATGTTCACTAGAGGTGGGAGAAGAACAGTGTCATACTCTTCTTCTTGCAGGGCTTTTTCTCTTCCCTGTGTGTGTGCTTTTTGACTAAAAATGTTAAAGGTGTTTAGATTTTTCTATACAGGTCACATTTTCTAGATTTCCGATCCTTCTACCAGCTGTCTTAGAGATTCACCTCTGATCAGGCTACAATTTTTTTAATATACGATGCCCTCAAACTGGTAGTGATTCATTTTAGGTTTTGCTAAAATCTTATTCTGATCTGTATGTGTTTTCATACCGATGTTTTATGCACAAGAAAAGCCATTGCAATAGCTGTCCTGTACTTACTCTTACACTCTTACTGTTTTCATACACTAGAAGAAATGTAAATGCTTTTGGGTAAATCCATTTTGAAGTTTGTAAGCAGCTATGAGTAAAAAGCTTGTTTTACTGTATGTTCCTATGTATTTTACAGAACAATGAATGATACTGGGATTTCCCATTCTCTTCCTGCCCTCCCCAAAGTTCTCCAAACTTTAAACTTGAGGGATCTCTGTGAACTTCCATGAGTTCATGAAAGTCTTTAGCAGGTCTCAGATTGCCCTTGCCAGTTCCTGAAGCACTTCAGAGTAACTTTCATCAAGCGCAGTTGATTCAACACTTACTTGAGTCTCTAGCATATGTTCTTATTACAGTTGAATTGCTATTATGGTGGCTCAGATGAAACATTGTAGTCAGACTGGCTCATTGTGAACAAAAATCCGGGTTTTCACAAGGGCCCGAACTCCAGTTTGGTTTGTAGAGAAATAGTATCTTTATAAAAGTGCTAAATGGAAAAGTGATGGGTTGTGGAGAGGTGTCCAATAGCACTCCAGAGATAAGTATAAAGTGCATTTTCATTAACGTCTTTATTAATGATCTGTAAAGTCAAGTAAACGGTATATTAAAAACTATACAGATGATAATGATAAATACAGAAACCTTTGCAAATACAAGAAGTAATATGGGAAAAATGCTGAAGTACCTAAAGAACTTTGAAAACTAAGTGAGAAACAAGAAAACAGTATTCTAGAAAAATCAGTGTAGCTAATAATTATGGTACAAAAATAAAAAAAAGAAATGGGATTATTTGGTATGAGTGAAATAACTGGCCTACATATGCAGGTACATTTGGTCATATATTCCTGAACTAATGATGCTGGAGAACATAAGCATTTTTGATGATCACAAATCTGTGCTTGTTTGGAACAAATTTTGATATATTGAGGCTGGCTGAGGAGAAAACCCTAGAACAATTTAAGGTTGTTAACTTTCTATGTTTGACTTGGAATTTGCAGATTTTGGCTTGTAATCGTCAGTCATTGAGAGCTCCAAGATGAAGTTGTTGTTTTTTTTTCCTCACACCCTTCACCCCTTTTTTCTTAAAACAACGAAAAACAACTAACAACCCACCATGTGGATTCCATAAACTCCTCATTTAGTATCTGACCTTGGGGAAAGGATTTATCTTTCTGAAAAATATCTTGCCTTTGTAATGTTTCTTCAGTTATCAAGCTGCCTTAGACAGAACTTTGATAACACAGTCTGTTAGCTGACTAATCTCATGTTTTCTATGTGCTTGTAATAGTGACAGCATGTTTTGTGATTTTTTAAAGGAGTTTGTTTCAGCCAATGTACAATTTTTCTAGGGTTTTTGGAAGCTAAATGAAATAGGTAACTGCTGACATCCTACCTGGTAATTTAGAAATGTTACTGAATGCTAGCTCATATCACAGTGAGTCCAGAAGAAATTGTAACATACCAGAAGCCTGACTCTTGTTCTTAGTGGGTATGTAAACAAAAGTAATTTGGCTAAACTAAATTGTACCTTTAAAAAAAAATTACATTAAATAATTCTTAAACAGATACAAATATCTGACAGTAACTCAGATTGTGTAATAAACTCAACTAATCATTATGGCAACATCCCTTTTTAAGATGACACTGTCAGAAAACTGCAAGCTAAAATAGCAATATACTGAAAGACGAAAAGAGAAACTTTAGGTTTGTAGTGACTGTTACTCAACTACCTGAATAAATATGTGGTAAAGCTCCTTGAAAGTGTATAAATTTGCATGAAAAATACTAAAATCTGTTGGATCTTGTCAGTTTTTGTGGTCATAGTATGTTATGAACAGTGTAAAAACACACGTGTGCAGGGGCATAGTGAAAGTTGTTAACCTTAAATCTGTAATTCCCTGAACTCCATGGGTTTGATCACGTAGCATTAATTTTTCATTATGATAATCTTATCTTGCTGCTTTTCACATGAGAGGAAGAAGTAGTGATGGAAAAACTTCAAATAAAGTCTATGGAGGTTTCAAGAGATGCGAGGAGAGAGGAAAAAAAAAAAAGAACCACCTGACAAATTCTTTAGATATAAGACTGTTTGGTTAGATACCTCTTGAATTTTGCTACAAGTGTTTCAAACTGCATTGGAATTTTCCTTGTCTCATGCAGATTGCATATTCACTCCAGCTTGGAAGTCTCTAGTGTTTATCCCACCTGAACCTAGGGCCAGGGTTTCTGGACTGCCATCCTGCCTCTGCTAGTACAGTGTACAGAATAATACAGAATAATATGGAATAATAGAGGTAGCTCCTCTACTTCTGTACCAGAGGTGTTATATGACCTGCATAAATGCATTTTTCCTGCAGTGTCCCCTTTGGTCTTCTCTGCTGGATTAACTAATCCTTCCATAAGAGTGCACTGCCAGTTGCCTGTGGAATTTGAGTAGCGTGAGAGATCTTGTGGTTCAGAATGCAAACGTTAACTCATCTTTCCTAGATCTTGTGTGGGAAGCACCTGCATTTGTTGTTGGCACAGGCAAACAAGGATGTCCTAAGTCTAGGAGAACTGTGCTTGCTTGCACTAGAGCTGAATTTGGCCCAGCTCTTCCAAACGGGTGAGTTATTACACAGTGTCCACAAATGCGAAGTACACTGCAATGCCAGGGGATTTGGCTAGTTCAAATTCAGCCAAGCCACTAAAGATACTAAAAATGATATATTTTTTTCCTTCCCATTTCCTGAAATATTTTCAGGAGTCTGGATTTCTTCCATCTTTGTCAAGTCTCTCAACTTCTTTCTATTCTTTTAGTTAATTTTTTAACAAAATAAAAATCAGTAGTGTGTCTTTATTTTTCCTAATGGGCCCTGTGATAGTAAAATGCTGGCAATAGTGTTTCTGATTAGACTTTTGTTTTATTAACTAATTCTTTAATCCACAGTAATTATCTCTTGGTTGCTAACTAGTTGCTAAGAAGGATAGATTGCCTTCAGAGACATTTCTGGGAAGCTGTCCAGTATCTTGCTTGCCTGTTTTTATCTCAAGCTTGCTGTTAGACTCATGCAGTCTTATAGGATGACACGTCAGACACAACGATCCTACTTCTTTGGTTGGAAGACAACTGAATGCACATGCTTTCTGCAGAATAATGTCAATGAATATGCTTAGTACTTTGTATCTCACTGGAGTTCCATTACGTGGTTGTGGATTTCTGTCTTGCTCGCTAGGAGAAAGCAGGATAATAGTGCAGTGCTATACTGGATGCTGTGTGAAGATGATTAATTTGTTAACTAGGCTACTGGATTTAATGTAGGTGGCTTGATGAGCCTCTTACAGGCTAAACAAATAAAATGAAATTTTCAAGGGTATTGATTGAGCATATTTTGATTATAGTGTACTGGAGATTGACTAGACATGGGATAAACTAATGGCATTTTGACTAATTGGTTTTGGGAGAAGTGAGAATAATAAGTCTGGTTAAAAGAACAGCACCAGACTGAAATGCATTTTGTTAGAGTGCATCTGGCCCTATGATGGAACACACAGGGCACTAGCTCTAGCCCATTGGCTCAGGTAAAATGATGTGTGCTCTGGGCTAGGCTGTGCCTGGCTGCCTGTTGGTGTCTAAATTGGGAAGGGGAAAAGCCATCTGTTCTCCTCCTGGTACAACCGATGGAGCTGGGTTTTACAATAAACTGCAGATGTAATGTTTTGGTGTTCTTAGCATTGCAAAGGCTGCCCAACAATAGGGGATGGTAGAGAGCAATATGGCTAATCTGCAGTTAGGGAAAAGAAGAGAAGCAACCAAGCGGTTTGGTGTGTGTGTATGCCTATGTGCATATTATATACACACCAATATATATATATATGAAAATAAAGTTTTGCATACTAATCATGGTGTTACCAGGGATAACTACATACGTTAAATCTGCTCTTAGTATCAGCATCTTGCTTTGGAAATTAATGAATCCAAGGCAAAACTGGAACCAGGATGCAAACACCTTCCCAGCACAGGGGTGAGGCAGGGGCTCTCGGCCCAGCACCCAGGACCTCACGGCTCCAGTCGTGAGGCAGCGCTCCTGCTGTGGGCGTCCCTGCTGAACTGGCAGGAAGGATTCATCCTCAAGTATTCGCCCATTTCTTAAGATGAGGAGATTTTCAGTTTTGTCTTTTTTTTTATTATTATTTTTATTTTTTATTTTTGTGTTTTCTACTTGGTTCTGAACTCAGAGCCTGCCTTTTGGTACAGCTGTGGTAAACTTGGGTTAACTTCTAAGAGTTTGATCCTTGAGGCTTTGGGTGGTAGGATTTAGACTGAGGATCTGCATGTTTATTACATGCGGGCATGCTGCCAGTATGTTTTTAAAATGATTTTTCCTAATAAGTACTGTTTCACATGTCTTGGCTTTGTAGAGCTGCTTATTCTGCATGTTGCACAATTTTTCTGCAACCACCATAACTCCTCTAGAAATAACATAAGTAGAAGTAAAACTTACCCTAAAGACAAGCTTCAACTTTTTCCTTTCTGTTTAAAGAACATCTGTATTCATGTGAGAACTTTCACAACTCACTTTATCATGATCTAGCAGTGGAGTCAAAACACTGCATTAATGGCCTTCACATGCGTTGTCATATAGGTTAAAATAATGCCATAAGCTTAGAAACAGTGTCCTGATCATATCTTGCTTTCGTGAGGAGGTTCAACCAGCAAACAAGTTCTTGTGTTTACAGAGCTCCAACTCTTTGCAGTCAGTTTTCAGTGTAGGGTGGATATTAGAAATTGAAGGTGTCCAGGTCCTGTGCATGTAACAATCTCAATTCAGGGTAGTAGTTACTTCGGGCTTCCTACACCTACTGCTGTAAAGCAGGCAAACCATGATGCTCTAATCCTTTTTTTTTTTTTTTTTTTCCCTCCAGCTACTGAATTGCCTTAAGTTTTATCAGGCCTGAGGAGGACCTGGGATTTCAGTTTAGGATGAAAAAAATCAGCTAAAGATGGAAGAGGGAAAAGACTGGCAGAAAATGCTGGAACGTGGGTAGACTTGCTGTTGATAATGGGCAAAAGTAACAAAGGGAAACCTGAAAAATACCTATTGTAAAATATTTAAATGTAAATATAAAACAGATAAATAACAGAATATTTATACCTGTGCATTTCCAAGCAAGCTCTGCGTTGTGAAAATTATTTTCTGCCTTGGAAAGTCAACGGTAATACTAAGAATTTATCAAGTTGTTAAGAGAAAATGTATCATTAGCAAAAGTCCCAAGACACTTGCAAAAGTCTTTTTTCCTGGAAAAACTAATGTTAAATGATTTGGAGAGTATGTTATGTGGCTGGATGTGTTCCATGGTTTTCTAATTATTAATTCTGAAGAAACTACACTAGGTATTTGGCAACACTAAAAATAGGGAGTTGGATTGGGTTTTGCTTTGTTTCTTTCTCCAGAGGACAGATTTATTGCTAATAAGTATCACTTAGGGGGATGGGTAATATCTTTTATTTAAATAGTCTTTCAGCAACACAACTGCTCATTACCAGCTCAGTGAGTCAGTGTTTTCAGAAATGGCTAGCAATGTTGTATGCCTCAATTTCTGGCTACCCAATTCAAAAGGCCATTAAAGTCCTGGTTCTTTCTTTTTTTGTTCTCTGCTCTTCACCCTGTGCAGGAAATTCTGATCATGAGTTTTCTAGAAATCTTAGTGGATGTAGAAAACTCAGCGTGTGCAGCATTCAAAAGAATCCATCTCCGTCAGTGCTGCCAAGGGTATAAGACGCACTTCTTAAATGTATTGATGACTAGTCCATGCCCTGAAATGATGTAGAAGGACACTTGATTCCCCAACTTTATGATAACTTTCATGAAATATTAAATGCCTGTCTGATGATTTACTCCTCTCTGCATAATGCAATCTAAAAGAATGGTTTAGTTAATTATTTACATTGCGCTGCTGATGCTATTTCTCTCCAAATGCTTTCCAGCAGTACTTGCTTCTGCTTATTACCAGGAGAGACTTTAAAAGGCAGATCCTGTCAAGAAAGCAGAATGATAACCTGTCTCATTGGTATCTGTGTGTGTTTAAAATACGTGTGCTGGGTAGAAAATACTGGCGGGGCTGAGACAAGAAATGAGGGGCTTAAAATCCCCTGGGAGATCCAGGCTCTGAAACGAGAATAAACCCCAGGCCTTGCTGGGACTTGAGAGCGTGCCTCCGAGGGCTCCTCGTGGCCATGTTGGCGGGACGAGAAGCTGCGAAGGGCAGTTCAGAGCGTTTTTGAAGCAGCAGCAGCGTAGAGCAAAGAACATGAAAGAACCCGAGCGCGATGCCTGGGGGCGATGAGCCAGCGGCACTGCAGGACTCTAAGCAGGTGGTTGCGGATAAGCTTTTGCTCCTGTAACCTTGTTTTAACAGTGTGCGAGTCTGACAGCCAGCACAGAACTTGGCAGCGGTGGTGAGGGAGGGAGGCTGCCAGGGCTTTTTAAGGATGCGTGGCAAGAGGGCCTTTGAGTCTTTAGGTCCCACGGGGTCTGCAGTCAGTGATCTCCCTGGCTGCCTGAAACCCACTGAAGTAAACAAGAAAAGGAGAGCTGCCGATGCCATCCTGTGGAAGGCTCTGCTGGCCGCAGTGAGCAGGGCAGGAGAGCAGTGCAGCTCTTCTGCCTCCTGCGGAAGCCGGCCGGCTTCTCTCCGCAGGAGCTGGAGCGTTGTGCTGCTCTTGTAGAGCAGTGGTGGCAGCATCTCGGGCTGGGTAGGAGGAGGAGAGCAGGCTAACATATTTCTGTCTCGATCGCTTTTTCAAAAGCAACCTTCCTAAAGGGGAGGAATGATCCCAATTCTTAACTATCTGTCCAGCAAAGGTCAAAGGAGTTTTGAGAGAATGCTTCTAAAGCTAGCATGAAATAGTTTCTCGAATGGTGCAACTTGGGATAGTTGGGGCTTTAGGTGACCAAAGGCAAATTATACTAACAAAAAACCTGGAAATTTTATTTAAGGAGATGAAAGGAAAAAAGCACTTATAAATATTCCCTAATGAATGCTATTGAAGGCATAAGTGATTTTTTCTTAATATTGGAAAGTGGAATCTGATTTATAGTCCCATCAATGCTGTTTAAAGTGGTTTTTAATTAGTTCATCTCTAAGAAATGCCACCTTAATATGACAAAAAGCAAAAGGCTTTTTTCTTTGATTTAGCACACTAACTTTTTCAAAGACTAATTCAGTCCTTGACTACTTCAGATGATTCACTGCAGTGTATTCTTCTACGAAATATTAGCGAGTTGCAGGGCTTTTTATTTATTCATTTTTAAACCTCCAGGAGAAGAGGAATAAAAGCCCCTCTTTGAAGTGATGCAGAGTGAAGTGAAGGGCTTCTCCTGGGTGGCTGGGATGTGGTGTTCAGGTTAGCATCTTGCTCAGGGCATCCCCTGAGAAGAGCACGCCAGAGTCTTCTCTCAGATACATTGGTAAAATTTAAGAATAACCTCAGTCAATCTGATTTGCACTAGTATGAGAAAAGAATGGGGACCAGCCAATGAAGCTGATTAAGCAGTTTAATTACTGAGTTGGCTCCAATTCAGTTGCTGACCAGATCTCTAACTGCTGATGCTCAGGGGTGTAGTAACGTGTCTTGAGACAAGATATACTCTGCTTTGTGAGCTATAGCTACTCCAAGAACAAAATTATGCAATAGGTTTTAAGAGAGAAGGTGTAGCAATATCTGGCCCAATTAGTATTATGGGACCTTGGTTTGCAGTACATCTGTGTGCTTGTTGACTCATAATCCAGCAGTCTGAGTAAGCCTGCTGACTTTCAGCACAGCGTTAGCTCATGACTGAGAGGAATGCTGTTGGTTAATTTAATGCTTTGGTATCTTGCTTTATAATAAAGCAGCAACAAAAATACTGCTTTTTTTTTTTTGAAGTTTTTCTAAGCATGAGTGATTTGTTAGGGTTTGAACCATGCTGTGGGGCTTGGGAAACTTGCAGCCACGTAGCCCTTTTGGTCATCGCTGGGGTGTTCTGGGGCGGAAGAGACCCAGAGAGCAGCTCGGAGACACCATCAATGGGCTTATTGTCCATCTGGGGGCTTCAGATGCATTCCTAGGGATTTCTGTGCTAAGCCAGTTGTCCCTGGCTTAGTAATATCAGAGACATAGCACATATCTGTGAATCTTACACTAGACTGACTTAAATAAACAAATGTATAGGATAGTGAGGGGTAGGAAAAACACTGCGAACTTTTTCAGATGCTTTTGGCGTGAGTTGAAGTGCTTCTTTATTCTTTCTAAAAGTATCCAGAGTTGTTGCTTGAGGTCTGTCATGAGTTCTCCATATAAGCCTCTGAAATTCCTTTATGCATTTAAAAATATGCAGGCTTTGGGATACTGTAAATCCACAGCACCCTGTCAGCCCTGACACCTCCATGCAATGAAAAAACGCTGACAATAGACTGAGCTTTATTTTGTAGTCCCTGTATATAAAGTAGCGTATATTCTTAAAATAGGTTGCAACGAAATTAAGTGTTCTGAGACCTCAGTGCTCATTGCTCCCATCCATGCCCACCCACATCAAACACTCCAATAAACAGAGAACCAGTGCAGACAAACAACTTGCCCATACCTGCTTGTTGCCTGTATGCAGATCCCCCTTTCTGTGCAGCCATCCCTCAGGAACTGAGTTGGCGGTGATAAGTGGTATGCTACTCAAAAAGCTGTTGCAGGTGTAATCTGCAGGAGTGCATCTTTGAATTTACTCGTACGTCTTACGGAGCAGATCATGAACATCATTAGCAGAGCTGCTTCTTAATAAGTACAAGCCCATCCTATTGCAGTGTTAACTACTGCAAGTCATAAAACTAAATATAGTGTTGCAGCAGTACATAAAAACATTGAGGTCTTGTATAGGAAGAAATGAAGCAAGAACATGAGTGAGATTTGAAGGTGTCTGAAGTCCCGGAGGAGAAAATGAAATACGTTGAACCACAATTTCAAGTAATCTGGATCTTCTAAGACCATTTCCACCACTCCTTAATTTCCTTTGCTGTTTGTATATTGTTTCCTTTCCTGGTCCTCTCTCAATTATTAAAACCCAATTACTGTTTGTTTGGTTTTTAAAATTAATTATTTAAAATTCAGAATGAAACATAAGAGATACTGAACAGCTATGTCCATCACAGGTTTTTTGGTACCTTATTAAAATTCCATTCGTTTCTTATACAACTGCTAGCTACCTCATTTTCTTCAGAAGAATTAATTTCAAGTTGTGTGCATTTATATAAGAGATGGAGAAAATCTCTTAAAGTTCTGTGTGCTGTGAGAGCCATTAGGCTTGTCCTTTGGTTGAGGGAACTTTGGCAAGTTTTTATTCTGGGTGGCTGCTCAGGTCACTGTGACTTTCAGAAATGGACCTGATTTGCATTAGAATATTTAATTTGCAGTGCTGTATCATTACACTTCTCTGTGACTGAGAGAACAGACTGAGAATTAAAACTGCAGCAGAACTCTTTTCTGGTAGGTCTTTATGAAATATTTTAAAGTTAATGTGGGCAAACTGTCATCCTGTGGTTCAGGATCTGTGGGGTTTTGTGTGTGTGTGTGTGTTTTTTTTTTTTTTTTTCGTTAAACGTGTTGGGGTGCTTGGATTTTTTTTTTCCTGCCTTGAAGCTCCATGAGAAATAGGATTATAATTCCCTTCCTGAGACATTCAAAATTTAGACTTGTATATCCTTATTGTCATCATCTCTCTTCCTGTTCAGTGGTGGACTGATTTTAGAGGGTGTTCTGGTTTCCACTGCTTCTGTAATGCTTGTCTGGAGGGCTGCTGTTACGCTCTGTAGCGTATAGTGGGGTTCTGTGCATCGATAGAGATGCTTCATTCTGCTCCTGCAAACCAGGTTTCTTTAAAAGCAAAACAAGATTGCTTTCCTGAGGAAGGCTTGCAGTCTCGCGTCTGGCTGGAAGGTGAGGTCAGATGAAAGTGAGGTTTGCTGGATGTGCTGCTGTATGTCAGGGACACGAGGGAATAACAGTGACCCCTATGGCCATTCCCTTCTCTCCTGCGCGAGAGCTGCTGTGGTTCCGTCTCCCAGCAGCAGCTGGTGTGGCCTCCAGCAGTGGTGGCACAGGTAACCTAAAATGGCCGGTCTGTGGCAGTAAAATACAGAAATACAAAAGTGCAACCTCTTTTTAGTGTCCCTTGGGAAGGAGCAGCACAACATCTTGGCAGGACTGCTGTGGACTTCAGCACGGCTTGTCTCTCAGCCTGTTACTTGCTGCTGCGACAAGTCCCTCATTGCTAATGATGGCAGTCTCGCCACGGGGATGCACAAATCAGTCACGGGATTACACAAAAGTCTCTTCCTCTCATGGCACAATTCAGTCTGTGGTGCTTTTGCTCTGAAATATTTCTGTGCCCAAGGCTATGCTGTTTCTATTCAGTCACCTGCATCTTCCCACACATTCATGCTCCGCTATTGTCTGGTTGCATCTATAGATGCAAAAGAGTTGGCCAGTGCTGTAAAATCTGTTGCAGTTCAGTTTGGCTTTGCAGCATTTGGACAAACTCATCTGACGGGAATGGACCAGCATTTGTTTAGCTTCACTCCTCTGGGTAGAGGAAGTCTCAGGGAGTTCCTGTGCTGTAGTTATTAAATGGTTTATTCTTTGTTACTGTACAAGCCCCTGGAGACCTCAGCTGAGACGGGAAGCTGAGAGCAGAGAAATAATTATTTTGGAGCAGAATCGGAGTCCCTGGGTTGATGTTTTCAGAAACATGTTGGCACCTAATTACCTCTTGAAATTTGAAGTGGGTGGCATTTGCGCATTTGTGTGCTTCTGAGTGCTTCTTAACTACTGTACAGGATTTTCAAAAAACACTTATCTGCACTGATAGGTTCTTCTGCTCTGCCATTACCAAAGTGACCAATTTGAAGATCATGCCATGTATTTTTAAAAACTTAACCTCAGAAAACCTAAATCTTGCTCTTCTGGTTCCTGGTCTAGGGCCTTGTCTGTAAGAACATACTTTCTTAATCTTTTCCTTATTCACGTCTGCATCAGCTTTTGATTCATTTGGCTGATTTCTCAAGGTTGCCCAATTCTTCAATTTAAAAAGCCTCATTTTTTGTTGATGCCACCATGCTGGTATAGTATTAGCAGAACAGAATGTGTTGGCAGTCAGCTGTTGCGTTCATTACCAAATTGCTTTAGTTGGTTTCACGTTGCTAAAACTTTCCTTTTGTAATGTGTTACATTAGCTTTTCTTACAAGCTAAATCTTGCAATGATGCAAGTGGGCTGGAGTGGAAACTGATGGTCTGCAAGAGCTCACAAGCATATGGGCAGCTGTTTGGGAAATATTTGAAAACTTGGCATGTTCAGTGACTGACCTTAAACATTTATTGTTTTATTTATTTGTTATTACTCAATTTAAGCCTCTTAACCGACACATAAAGACAAAGCTAAGAGAAATCATATTTGCTTGAGGGGGTCTCTGACAGAATGCATTGTTTCAAAATTGCTTTTAACTCGAGTATTATAAAAGTCAAAACCTAGTTTAAAGAACTTGAAATTAAGGACATTTAGCAGCAGGAACATAGCAGAGAGTCAGGGGGGAAAAGGCATTTATAATATAAATGATGATGGGCAGGGTACTTTGCATGTAGACAGTGCCACTAATTAACAACTGTGAGGTGGCCCAGGACGGGGACTGAGCTCGGAGGAAGGCAGAAGTCCAGATGGCAGGCTGTGATCCAGAAGTGCAGGGCATCCGACTGTTACAAGGTGACTGCAAGGTGAGGACGGAGACATTATTTTTGTTAGACCGAATGCTACAAGAGAAGCTTCACAGGGCGGTAGCGAATCAGCTGCACAGATGGAAGGATAGACCTCACTGTAGAGCTAAGGATAGATCCTGCTTTGCTCCCAAGGCTTTGGGAGCAAGCTGTCTGCTGCACCTCTGCTTTCCTTTTTACAGCCTGCGTCTTGTTTGCCTCTCCGGGCCCAAGGCATTTCAGCGCTTTGCTGTCAGGCACTACGCTTCTTGGTTGAGTAAACCCATAGATCTCAGCAGCACCACCACTTTGAGAGGTATCTGACGCTACAAGGAAACCTGCAGAATAGAGCTGCAGGATGGGGCGTAATCAGGATGACAGACCCGACACATCAGTACTCGGTGGAATGGAGGTCTTCTAGGTCTAATTCATGACACGCATCAATTTTTGACCTAAGGTCAAAAACTTTTAACAAAAGTTGAAGCATTGTGACTGTAGCGTGTAGAGGTCAAGTTTCAATATCTAAAGTTCTTCATACAGTGTGTGATTTGCATGCGAAATAGATGTATAGCAACCTTTCAAATAGCCAGGAAGAAAGGTCACGGCATATCTCTTGTTGCTAATAGTGTTTGACATGGTTTACAGGTAGATGTTTCAGCCTTTGTGCTGGCTGTAGAAGGGAACCTGTGGATGGTCGGAACTGATTTGTCCTATCTAGAACTAAATTATAGTCTTCAAATGTGCAGTGAGTCTCCTCAAGCCATATTGGATTTCATATTAAAATTCTGGATCTCTGTTTATCCTTTGTAATTCTATAATAAAATGTGGCTTTCAAATTTGAGTGTAGAGGTAGGTTTTTCTGAAGTTTAGGGTCTGTGTTCACTGTTCAGCTTCACTGTGTTAAGAGGAGAAAACATGGACTGCAAATTTAGGCCTGGGCTGCCAGCTGGGGACAAACTTTAACTAGCACAAGTATTATGTGAGAATAATTCATAGTGTATAGTATTACTATAAATAATAAACAACTGTTGATGCCTATGACTAGAAGAATGCTCATGTGCACTTTTTCATTTTTTCATGTGTAGTTGTTACTTGAAGCTAGTTCACAATATTTAAAATATTGAGCTGAACGTTTCAGATGTGAAAACATTCATGGCATTGAATCTCAAAAACAAAGAAGTTGCAATTAACAGCTGCAGGGAATTGTTTAGAAACTCGCTAAGTCTAAATATATATCGTCTATAATGTCAGATAAACTACAGTGCTCAGCTGAACTGTTGACTGAAACTTCTGACACTCACCAAAACTGATTTTGTGTCTTTGTGGAGAGCGTGAAGTGGCATGACAGCACTGAGCTTGTCACTTTTTCCATTTCATTTTTGTCTTGGTGTAAGGCAAGGAAAGGCTTCTGGAACACATTATGACAGTCAGTAAAACCAGCACTAAGTAAGGTGCCAAAAGCTTTGGTGTGATGTTCTGGTGATGAAAAATGGCCTTCTACAGTATTTTGGAATAAACTGACTTAAATTGATGCACTTTCTATTTCAATATATTCTCTTACTCCAGTAATTCACTGAGTTTTATTGAATGAGATGCAACTGTCAGCATTTCTATTTTGTATGTGAAGACAGGAATGCAGTAGTCTGATACAGAGCTGACAGCAACACTAAACTCTAACAATTTATGTAGTATTTATAAAGCTCTGGGTTTAGAATTTAGGGCAGATTTTAGCAAAATGCTTCAGTACTGAAGGTAATCGAGGGCAGATCTCAAATTGCTTAGGAAGTACAAACTCTGATTAGTTTTTCACAGGACTGTCCTAACAGATTTTAGTCTTGAAAGTTCCAGTTTTGTTTAATAGGACACTTGTATTATTCATTAAAAACCATTTTGTAATAGAAATAAATGTGGCAACGTGTGGTGCTGCAAATTTAGGAAATTATATGGACAGCCTAAAAGGATCCTTTGTTCATATAATTTGCTCTTTCTTTTGCTGTTTTGTGGACTCTGTCCTTGGGCTTGCATCTTTGTTCTTACATTGATGTAAATTGGGAGTAATAAACTAATATCAACTGAAGACTGATGTAAAGCGAGATCTGAATTGGAGTTTTTGCATTTAATTCTGGCCTCCCTTGAATCTTTATAATATGTACTTGCAGCTTTGTTTCACATGAATTGTATGTATATGCATATTTTTATATGAAATGCTTTCAGATAGAACTGGCATATTTTGTAGTCATTTTTCATCAGTTATATAGTGACAAAGTACAAAGCAGTGGGGAATTGGACCAGAAAAGACAACTTCTTATTTATGGCTTGTCTACTCTTGTGTAGTTGCTACTGTGACTGCACAGTGGGGAATACACAAGTTAACTTTAAATTAGCTGGCTTGGCAGGAGTGTGGTAGCATGGGGTAACTGCCAAGAATTTACTAAGCTTCCAGGAAAGGTGTTTCAGCCTTGTGCTGAGCTTGTTGCTGTTGCTGGCTTGGTCTCACCTGGCCTAAGTTCAAGGCATTGCGCGGTTTAAACATCATGTGGATGCAAATGTATAATTTATGTGCTACTTTTCTTATCTCTGAGTCGGGTCTACTACTTCTGAGGGTGGCAGTGGATGTAACTTGTGATGAGCTGACAAGAGAACATAAGTATTTGTATGTAAAGGTTAGTGTAGTTTTACTTTAGACATTTTTACCTTCTCTGACTTTCAGGTGTGAGGGATGAGAGGAGTGGGAATCTGCTGGGATGTGAATGTGAGGAGACCTAATGGCTGGTCCTCTTCATGTGCTCTTTGGGCATGGTGAATTAGCCTGAGAGAGAGTTCATGGTCCACGAGTGATTTCTGTCTGTGCTCTCTCCTTTGTGCAGGTGGCCGGAGGAAGGTTCTGAAAGGGATGGGGGAAGTAAGAATGCAGGCTTGGGTGTGGGAATAGGAAGACCTTTCCTCCTGGTGGTGAGAGCAGCCTTTTGGTTCCTAATAATGATATGGGAGGAGGAGAAGGAGAGGTGAATGTCAACTGTCTTTGCTCCTGCTAGAAGATGTTGTGAATTACTGCTTTATCTCTGCTGAATCACTTCAACACTTACAATTGGGTTGGAAATTTTAAATTTATAGCATTCCTGAGATGAAGGAGCGCGTTGGTGACAGTGCTCCATCTGCAAAACACTATCCACATGTACATTTTTCTTGTGGGCAGTAGAAGACCCTTTTAAGTGAGATGTGCTGTATGAATAACAAAGCAGAGTGACCTTTGGCTGTCTCTGCTTACCCAAAGGACACAACACGATATTTATACTGCTAAATATCTGTGAAGTTATATTGTTGCTACGTTCATTATTAGTAGGCCTTTATCTTCTCTTCTAAAATCAATGGTTCCCTTTGTGGGATTTAAATTTTCCATGCAACTCCTTGCCTATGGTAACAAAGGATGCCTGATTTAGCAGTGACATTTGCTAGAGAGACCCAGCATCAGGTGATTCAGTGTCTGTTATTAGTCTTTACTTTGTTCCCAGGGAGTACTTTTCAGATTAGTTTGCCTCATACTGTGTTTGGCCTGATTTCTTATTGAAAAAGAAAATGTTTTGCCCCTAGATTCATTAGAGGCTTTTAAAACCTGAATAGTGAGAGAAACTCATTAAGGTCAAAGGCAAGAATTATGTGTTTGAGAAAATGGGAGCGTTGGAATCCTCCACTCTTCAACACATGCCAACAGCTTTTCAATTCACCCTCAGCAGTATTATTGTACCATGCTGTTTGTCTCTTAAATCCCTCATCTGTGGAGCAAGAGAGGGAGATGTCTGTATACAACCACGAAGATGTCGGATGCAACCACACAGGTATCAGGCAGGGCTCTTCCAGCAGGAGTAGCAGAGCTGGTGGTGTAGCTTGTGCTGGGACTTCATTTGAAATGCCGCGTACCGCTCACTTGTGTTTATGAAAGGGACTCCAGCAGAAGTAGGAAGGGTCAAAAATGCAGGAGTGGTGTGGAGAGTCTGCATTTAACAATATGGATTGTAATCGCCTGGGTGGCAGGGCACTGACTGAATGTGCCAACAAGCCCAAAGCTGTGTTTCGCAGTACTCAAAGACTAACACGGTACGTCTGCATTAGCAGCTTAGTTTGGGCTAAGAACATGCTTTTAAATTGAACCTCCTGGGTGTCCCCGCTTACCAATTTTGGTTTTCATTGTGGAACAGGCTTGGGCTGTGGGAACTGGTGATAAAAACTAAACTATCAGACATGCTGCCTAAATGAGCTCCAGCTGCTAATGGACTTTCAGCCTATGGGGACAGACTCAGTGAGTCATAAGTACTGCTTCCCCTCTCTCCCTGAAGTGTACCTAGTGTGAACGTGTGCTGCTTAGCTCAAAGTGTTTTGCACTACAGATGCACTCCCTTTGAACCATGCTGGCTGCTAATGCAGATATAACTGTAAGGCATTAGTAATGGGTTTCATCTTGTCTGACTTTAGCAACTTAAAAGTAGCTCTCCTAGTCAGGAGCAGAGAGAGAGGAGATGAATCACTTTCTGCTTAAGTGGGTGCTCAAGATGGGCTGAATCATTCTTAGGGGATCTTCTACATTTTTCCATAGCCTGTAAAAGGAAGCCTAGACATTTAACTGAGAGCAGATGCCTGCTTGCATCTAGCTTAAGCATCAAACTGACAGAGTTAAATGAAATGAATCCCATGCAAAATGGGGAAGAATGTATTCTATAAGACGCAAAGTTATAGGAGAATTACACAAAATAAACCCTAAGATGATGACTCAGAAGTACTTATTCTGAAGGCAATTATTTCAGAAGGGTGGGATCTAACATTAGCAAGTATTTTTACCTGGTAATACTAAAATGAGATGTTCAAAGAAGGCAGTATACATTTATCTGTGGAAAATAATAATAAAACTGACTTTTTTTTACATAGGCCATGCATGATTCAGCAGCACATCAAGAAGTTATGATTATGAGAAGGTTTTGTTTGGCATCCTAAACATCTTGAATGCTTTGTAGGAGGGAAAAAAACAGTAGTTAAGATTCTGTTCATTCAGAAGCCAAACATGAGAAAATTAAACTTTTCCCTAAAAAAAGGATATGTCAGCTGCCTTAAGCCTTTCAGTGCAAGTTGGCCAACATACGTGTTTGAGTATACTATGGTGTACCACGCGTGTCAGTGTAGTGTCTCACAGTAAAAATGGGGAGAGAGAATAATTGCACAAAGTGCACCTCCAAGATTTTTAAGTGATGCTTTTTGAGCAGGTTTTTGGATTCAGTGTTTAATTTAGGTTATTTGCCTAAATGTTTTAAAAATGCATTTAGTTTTATCTAATTGTTTCTGAATGCTTTTGGTAAGTAGGACCATCAAGGGATTCTGTTATTTGGTTCACTTGTACAGTTCTGATTAGACTTTTTTCTTGTTTAGTCTCCAAATAACATTTGATAACGCATTACTTTTAAATTTTTCAGTAGATCTTTTTGTTTGAAAATGCTGTGCTATTGCCATTTCACATGCTGTAGCATTAGTTCTAGAGAAGCTGAAAAGAATATGGTCTTTAGCAAGATGTGTAGAACTTCTAAAATTGGCTTAAGGTATTTTTTTCAATGTCTAGCTTGGTTTTGTTCTGCTACACTAGCAATGATCAGCTCTTTTTTGTTCCTCAGTCATTTTAATGGGGAATTCAACTTCAATTCTGCTGAATTTTATGTTTTTAGATGTCTATCAAATATCATATTTTAAGACTGTTTTTCCTAGTCAGCACATTTTGAATCGGCACCATTTGAAAAAATACAGTTCAGTTTTAATTTTTTTGAAACTAGCAAGTTTCTTATAATGACCAGCTTTTTTATGATGGGCTTTGGATCACCTT